>CM032233.1:89050000-89070000 GCA_019009955.1 Riptortus pedestris
AATCCCCAAAAGTATAAATAGGAACTGCGATCCTAGTACAGGTTGCGCCAGCATTACTTCCTTTTTTCAAAGGAAAGTAAAAGGAAGTTATGCTGCTTCACCATACAGGACATAGGTTGATAAACGGCTCAAGATGGATTAAGCATTAAGATAGGCTTCTTCTCATGCCAGCTATGGTGTAACGTTCATGGCTCAGAGGTGCCTACCCAGTCAATCGCCCTCCTCCCTTGCCACCATCAGTTTTAAATTCTTATAAAATATAAGAGTTTTCACAATAATACAAGGAGATGACTAACAGAAGAAACTGAGCAAATGAATTGCATGGTTAAATAGTTTATGTGTTTCTGTTTCATGGCATTTGATTAAATAATACAAGCTAATGAAACATATTTTGTCAGGACCTCTCAAAACTTAATCACTCTAGAATTCTAAAATTACAGAATATTTAACAGAATAAGCATAACACATATGGAGCTGATGCCCTTATAAGGTATGTTCTACCATATGACCATAATGATGTCGAAACCATATGACTGACATGCAAATATAAATATACAAGAGCTGTTTAGTCTTCTAACACTGAGATTAATGTTGCAGGAAAGGACACTGCAAGGAACATTGGCATACATTTTATACAAGATGATAATTAAAATGTCAAAATTTAATATTTCAAAGCCAATGGCAAATGCCCATTTTTCTCTTTTTTTAACTGATTTCTTTTAAGGAAATCAGCTATTGATGTTGTACTTGTGACACAATTATCAGAATTATATATATATATATATATATATATATATATATATATATATATTCATTGTGAGGAGTTCGACTATCTGCTCCAGCTGCTTGAATGTTTATTGGTTTGCAAATTTTTCTATGGAAATGTGTCCTCTTTGTCAGGCAGTGCTTTTAATTTGGTTTGCTACTTGGTTAAATCTTATGTTTTGGAGTTTTTATTATGGCTTTCCACGTTCCAGAGTATGACACTGCCTATGCCATTTGTTGTATTGTTTTCTTGTTTGTTTTGAGTGATTCCAGTACTAATCTTCTACCAAGGTGGTCTTCTCTATGTAGAAGTTTTGTCTCGTCAAACTTAATTTGGTGAGAACAAATACTTATGTGTCTAGTTATGAAAGATGTTTTTATTCTTTGATGTTTCAGATCACCCACGTGTTGGTTGGCTCTTAAGGCAGTCTACTTTCATGTCTGACCCTTATAAACTATACCACAATCACATAGTATATAAACTCCACTATCCTGTAAAAAATTTGGTGTATTTTGGACTTTTTAAATATTCATTGAATATTTTGTGTGTTTTGAATACTGTTTGAAATTATATTTCAGATGTATTCTTGCCTGTGTTTCGGAATTCCCTGCTATATAGGGAACTGTTACTGTGACAGTGGGTAGAGGGTCAAAGTGATCCTTTCCTAGCCCTGTCCATCTCACCATAGGCTGGTGTATAGAAAATTAAAAAAAAAAAATGCCGGGTTGTTGATAAAAATTAAATTATATTTTACTTCTTTTGAAAATTAAGATTAATGATAAATATAATTAAATATGCTTATAAGTAAATGAACTAAATTAAACTCAACTGAGATATAAAGGTTATTAATTAACTATTGATTACAAATATGAAAAAAGAATGATTTTTTCCAATTAATTAAATGGAATAAATATTTTCTAATTAAAAGAAAAAATAAATACATTGAATAAATTTCTTATACGGTCTTGGACCTTGAACAATTTTGGCCTTTTTTTATTATCTAAAATTGCTTAATATTAACTCACTAAACTCTTATTTTACTATAGAAAGAACAGTAAAAAAAAAAAAAAAAAATGATGACCACCTTGAACGAGAATCGATACACGTCAATGACTGAAGACTCTCACAGTCTGGGTGAAGATGGATGGATGAATCAGGTACCTGGTACTGGATTTCAATGGAATTCCACCATTTTTATCCCCCAACGGGTGTCCGGGAACTGCTGGGCTCCAAGAAGAATATTTGATCCAATTGAGGAAAAGCCTTGGGCTTGAAGAAGTCCTTGGAACCGCGAGAAGCTGGAGAGTGCAGTCACTTGGCCGGGAGAACAATACACTCTTCACGCACGTCAATTGTCATCAGTTGGTTGCCGAAAGGTGTCGAGCAATCCCGACTACTCCCGACTCACGCTATTCACTACTTAATGTTCTAAATATTATTAAATTAATAAAAATACCTTTTTACACAAATGTGTTGGCCACAACATTTACATTGTTCAACGGCTTAACTTGAGTATTTTCATTGACTTGTTGGATCTTCGTGATATCAAGTTTCTTCTTAATTGTTCTTAATAATCTTGCCTTACTTTCCTTATTTTGTAGCCGTTGTAGTGGAGTTCTTCTTTTAGTTGTATTATTTCATTTTTTAAATGTGTTTCATTGCTACACGATGCAATAGCTTTGTTTCTAATGTATAGATGATACAATGTATGCATGTATGTTAGGTATTAATGTATGGGTAGTGGTGGGATGAAACATTCAGATATCTACCTGTAGCTGTTGGTTTTCTATACACTGTATACAAGGGCAATCAGCTATTGTGGTTGTACTCATGAAAACGATTCTCGAAAAATGTCTTCAAATGTCCATGGACCCTACCTAGGAGATGACGAAATTGAGGTCCTTTAAAATTGTATATATATATATATATATATATATATATATATATATATATATATATATATATAAATTGTCTGTTACTGCTCTAGAGGACACAATTATTGTTTTATCATTACCAAACTCGATATGCGTGTTTCATGCAAAACTAAATATCAAGTCCTTTAATGGTTAAAATTAGATTAGTGGGAGGGGGGGGTTAAAGGAGAGAATTTTGAAAATTCGAAATATCTCTGTTACTATACTTCAGATCGAAAAATTGTATAGAACCAATCTTATTGCAAATTAAATGTACTTAAATATTGCTATATACATTTTTTCTGTATCTTGAACATTAACTGAGATATTTACATTTTTAAGTTTTCAGCCTTCTGCAAACCCCCCCGCCCCCACTTCAACTTATGTCGCATAAACAATACTTACTACAACTATATAATAAACCACATTATTTGAAGCTTAAATACCAAATATTGTTTTCAAGAGACCTTTAATATACGAGATACATGCAAATGTGTTCTGTTGATCCCCCTCCCCCTCTTAAGTTATTGGACTGCTAAAATTTGAGTGATTAAGATAAAAATTATTCTGGTTCATTATAAATTGCAGCACTAGCTATAGTAAATAGTTCTCAGTAAAATTTATGTTATATTCAGATATATTTTAGTAACTGTTTTTCTTTCCGGTCAAGAATATTTCTATCTATCTTTTGAGCTCTGAGAGGTTGGCAGACTAGTTTGTTTACAATTTAGATGCCTTCTGTGTGGAGGTTATTAAAACTGACTAAAAGATTTCTCATTATGGTTTGTATTTATTCCTGTAATGTTCACAGTGATTTCAAGTGTTACCAGTATTTTAGAATTATCTATTGTAAATAGATGGCACGAGGGAAATCTCCTTAGGTTATACAGGCCCTGCGTGACGCACTTTAGTTTGTCCATATATATATATATATATATATATATATTTGTCTGTTAATGCTCTAGCGGTCATAATTTTTGTTTGATCATTACCAAACTGGATATCTAAACGTTTTATGTTAAAATAAAGATCAAGTTTGTTAACGGCTCAAATCGGGCAGGAGGGAGGGGGGGTTTGAGGGGGAATTTCGAAAATTGGAAATATCTCTGTTATTATACATCGGATCAAAAAAGTGTATAGAACAAATCTTATTGCATATTGAATATTCTATAAATGTTGTAAAATTCTTTTTTCACTATCTTGGGCATTAACCGAGATATTTGCATTTCTTTTTGTTTTCAGCCTTCAATAAACCCCACTCTTACTCATTGCATATTAACAATAAGCTCTTATATCATGAACCACTTTATTTGAAACTTAAATACCAAATATTGTTCTCATTGAACTTTTACTTTTTGAGATAAATGCAAATATGTGGTGCACGTGCGAAATCTGCTTAGTTAACACAGTCCCTGGATGACGAATTTTCTAATTCTATGGTGAATTTGATTTGGGGGTGCCAGGTATTCATGAAGTTAAAAAAAATCATTAGTTGTTCTTTGCTGATTGGCTAAATTATAAAACAGTCATCTACATATCTAAGCCATAATTTTAAATTTTTAAGGGTAGAAACTTCTTTGCGTGAAAGGTTCATTTTGAGTTTTCGAGCTGTTCTAAATGAACGTGCGATGTCTAATCTCATTTCAGCTGCCATATTCTCTTCTAATCAACAGAGACTACTCCATAGAGATGCTATTATACTGTCAAGTGGAATTTTATTCGGCGTTGGTGCGAAATTGAGTCCTTTTTCCAATAATTTTGTTTTGACGATGGTTAACTGCAATTTAGATAAATTTATGACTGTAGACGGTTTATAGTTTTCTTTATTCACTTTGCTCTGTTTATGGTATTTTATATTAGGGCAGTTTCCAGAACCTGAGGATTCAGTAACGTAAAGTGGGGGTTAGGGGTTCAAGAAGATGTTTGTTTTGTTTTAACTTTTCTCTTGCTTGCTCTTCTTTGGCATCTGATCCAACAGTTTGCAAATTTTCAATGGAAATGCGTCCATCTTCGTCAGGCAGTGGTTTTAATTTGGTTAGCTACTTGAATAAATCATCGTTTTTGTAGAAAGTTTAAATATTTTAAAGAGTAGCTATTCTTCTTCTAGTCTTTTCAAGCTTTCTTGTTAGCTTGTGTATACCCCCTATATACCTTGTGTATAGTTTATGATTTTATCAAGTAGCTGACTAAATTAAAAACACTACCTGATGAGGATAGACACATTTCCATTAAAAATTTGCAAACCAATTAAAATCCAAACCACAGGAGCAAATAACCGAACTCCTCATAATGAAAATATTTCCCAGTGATGTAGTCTGAAAAATAGTATATATATTACTGTTAGTGCTCTAGTGGTCATAATTTTTGTTTGTCATTGCCTAACTCGTCCTTTTTTGATGATCTTACTAATATTTAAGCATTACTAGATCTTACAAGTATTTTTCTTAACTTTAGTACGTGTCATAAATATTACACAATAGTATTTTTAATTTATTAGAGTTCTTTTAATTTTGTATCATAAAAATAAAGAGTAAATGAGTATAGTCTTTTCTTTATTTTGACATGATTATTTCAAGTTTTCTCATATTTTAATTAATTTTATTTTCAGATAATATTTGGAGCTGACCATAATCATGTGTTGCACAACTTTGCACACAGACTTAATCAAAAGACAATAACACACGTAGTGATAGATGGTGATTTCTGGATAGATTTTGTCTATGTAAATAATGTTGAGCTCAACCCCAGATTTGGCACCCAAAGATTGGCGAGTCCACCAAGCCTGCCTGTTAATCAACCAGCACATATAAGTAGGCCACTTGGGTTTGTCACAGACCAGATAACTTCTCCAGAGTTCAGCGGGAGGCCGCATCAACAACTACAAGGCAACTTTGGAGAGCCATCATGTTCACATCAGCAATTTTATAGATTCCCAAATCCTCCTTATCCCCAAGGCTCAACTCCTGTTGGGCCCTTTAATACTCAACAATATCCTGTTGGTCAGGTACCTCATTCACTGAGCCATCATGGACAGGGAGTGTCACAACAAAGTCAACCATCATCAACTGCACCATCACTATCATTCCCTCAGTTAAGCCCATCAGTAAGTTTCACAATATTTTTCTTATTATTTATAAATATTAAGTTTCCAATCATTATTTTATATTAAGCTTTTCAATATGTAAGTATAAATTCATACATGGTCTGAGCAAAAGTATTCATAATATTATTGTTTCCTTCAATGTAATGATATATTTACTAAGCATTTTTATAAAGAAATTATAATGAATAGGAGGGAAAAAAGAGATCAGAAATTTATCTATTTCTTTGCCATTATTTTGCTTTGGTATTTTTTAATATCCATTTTTACTGTCTAAAATCCTTTTGTCTTAATCATTAATATGCTAAGTTTAGCAAACAAAATTATTTGGATTTAATCAAGGAATTTAATTTTTATTTTTTTGACAAAATTTATTAATACTAATAATTTTTTATTTCCATTTTTTAAATAATAATATTTAACCCTGGTACGGTAATGTGGGCACTCAGTGCTTATTCGGATGAATACCAATCTTGACAGAAAAAAGGTATAATAGAAAAATTATTGAACTGTTGTATTGGTATCAAATGGGAGATGTTAGCAGATTTCCGGAAATCAGCTATTGAGGGTGAACTCTTGATGGGATTTTCGAGAAATTTCTTTAAATTTTCACTGATCCAACCCAGGAGATGCTGAATATGAGGTCCGTTCAAAATTTTACACACACACATATAATATATATATATATATATATATATATATATATATATATATACTAGCTCAGATACCCGGCTTCGCCCGGGAATTCATTTGTGGCTGAATGGTTATGGTATTTTTGGCAAGCCTTTACTTTGCACAATATTTTAACATTTACCCGTCCCAGTGTTCAGGGTTTATACCCGTCGATGCTGTTGATTTGTTAATAATAAAATTAATTTTTTATGTAAGACCACTGTCATCCATATTGTCATATTTCCCGTCTCCTGTGCATTACACATAAATTTCAGTTATTAAGGACAAAATATTAACGTAGATTTGAAGTTCAAATTGGAATGAATTGTTGAGCATATCAATATTTCAACGCAAATTACTTGCTCCACACATTAAGTAATCCTGGAGAAATGTATAAAACAAAAGTTAATCTAAATAACAAAGTAAAGTTGTTTACTTGTTATGTGCATGTTTGTCGAAAAACAAATAGATAATGAAATATCACGAATTTTTATTTCAGGCCTCCCTTATAACCCCCACTCCCGTCCTAACCTAAACATTTTAATATTGCTTATAATCATGGAAGAATTAATGCTAATTGACATACCGAGTTTTTTTAAGTTCGGTTCAATCGTTAGCGCCCAATAAAATAGTTGACTCCCGCTTTAGTTTATAGTGTATATCTCGTTTATACATTGTTAAAAGACAAAAATGAATATCACAAAAGTTACTCTAAATAACAAATTAAACAACTTTTGTAATGTTCATATTTGCCGAAAAACGAATAGAAAATGAAATACCGCTATTTTAAATTCAGGCCCCCCTTACAACCTCCACTCCTGCCCGTCCCTAGAAATGTTGGTATGGCTTATTATAATGAAAGCGTTAGTGCTAATACACATACCGAGTTTTATTTATTTCGGTTGGGTCTTTTGCCCCAAATAAAATTGTTCACTTCCGCTATAGGTTTTAGCGTATATCTCGATTATAATTCAGTATACGAAAAAAGTGTATATAACAAAAGTTACTCTAAATAACAAAATAAACAACTTTTGTTATGTTTATATTTGCCGAAAAACGAATAGAAAACGAAATAACGCTATTTTAAATTCTAGCCTCCCTCACAACCCCCACTCCTGCCCGTCCCTAGAAATGTTGGTATGGCTTATTATAATTAAAGCATCAGTGCAAATACACATACCTAGTTTTATTTTATTCGGTTGGGTCTTTTGTCCCAAATAAAATTGTTCACTTCCGCTATAGGTTTTAGCGTATATCTCGATTATAATTGGGTATACGAAAAAAGTGTATATAACAAAAGTTACTCTAAATAACAAAATAAACAACTTTTGTTATGTTCATATTTGCCGAAAAACCAATAGGAAACGAAATATCGCTATTTTTAATTTCTGGCTTCCCTTATAACCCCCACTCCTGTACGTCTCAGAGGATATTAATATAGCCTAAAGTCTAAGTTGGGTAAGTAGTAATATACA
The DNA here is from genome assembly GCA_019009955.1 of Riptortus pedestris. Taxonomy (NCBI): domain Eukaryota; kingdom Metazoa; phylum Arthropoda; class Insecta; order Hemiptera; family Alydidae; genus Riptortus; species Riptortus pedestris. Next base: position 89,057,927 of record CM032233.1, read on the forward strand.
TACCAAGTTTCATAAAATTCGGTTCAGCCGTTTATGGGTGAAAAGGTAACAAACAAACAGACACCAAAGAAACAAAATGCAGTTATGGTGTCTATGACATGTGAAACGAAAAGTTATCGTGAGATTTCGCGAAAAAAATCAATGTACAGACAGAGGTTACAATTTTATATATATAGAGATGTATGTATGTGTGTGTGTGTGTGTGTGTTAACGCTCTAGCGGTCACAATTTTTGTCTGATCACTACCAAACTTGATATCTAAACGTTTTATATAAAAATGAAGATAAAGTTCGTGGAAGGGGGGGGGGTAGAGAGGGAATTTGGAAAATTGGAAATATCTTTGTTATTATACATCGGATTGAAAAATTGTGTAGAATCAATCTTATTGCAAATGTGATGTTCTATAAATGTTGTCATACCTGTTTTTGGAGACCATCGTCACTGGCTGATGGTCGAGTACAGCTGGCAAGCGCTTTCGATAAGATGGCACCATCTTCAAGCCGTCTAGAGTTGTACACAACTCTACTGTACTGTACTGGTGGTTCTGTTTATTTTTGTTTATTATTATTTACGTCCACTTTATGCTACTAGGCTAATCAGGACGTGCTATCTACAGGTTACCCTTTTCTAGCCAGGGTGGGCTCAAGGAGTTTATTTAGTGAGTCCGTCACTAAATAAATTTCTACTGCCCAGGGCGGTCTACCACACGAGATTCTGGCGGTTCTAACCCTTTATTTGAATTTCTATAAATGTTGTTATATACGTGTTTTCTCTATACTGACTATTAATTGAGATATTTCCATATTTTAGTTTTTGGCCAACAGTACCCCCCCCCACTCCTACTCTTGTCATATTAACAATAAGCTGTTATATCATGAACCACTTCAAAATACCAAATATGGTTTTCATTGAACTATTACTTTGTGAGACTCATGCAAATATGTTATGTGATGACATCATCAATAAGATTTTTTGTTCTTTATTTGAAAAGTTTATTTGACCTATACCATACTCGATATTTAGCCATTTTAGTCAACACTAAAGATCATATTGTGTTATTGGCTGAAACTGGACCTGGAATAGTGGTGGTTTAGAGAGGGGGAGTTCTGCTTCTAATAAAAAGTTTTTTTTTTTAAATTTTTAGCGTGTTCCATATATTTAAAGAAAATTCGAATGCTTTCTATCATAAATGTAATTGGCATAAGGAAATATTTAATATTATTAATTGAAAACATAAGTATATAACAATTATCAATAATAACACTAATATTTTAATAATATTTCTTTTTTCCAATTTATTTGATATTATTTTATTTTACAATTAATAAAGATATTTAAAATTTTCTAGCTCTAGACATGAAAATATTCTTTAACAGTTTTATACGTTGGAGCTATATTTTCCTTATGTAGGGCCTTGGATCACTGGCGTATAATTCTATCATCAAGTTAACAATTTTATTGCGGATGACAATGGTGTTGAACATTAGAATGTATTTTATTACTGCATGATATTTTTCAATTTTGTTTGATCAAATACGAGCAGATTTGGAGACACTTGGCACAATTTTTAACTTGATGATAGAAATGTATGTCAGTGATCCAAGGCCCTACATAAGGAAAATATAGCTCTAACATATATAACTGTTAAAGAATATTTTCACATCTAGAGCTAGAAAATTTTAAATATCTTTATTAATTGTAAAATAAAATAATATCAAATAAATTGGTAAAAATAGAAATATTATTAAAATATCTGTGTTATTATTGATAATTGTTATATACTTATGTTTTCAATTAATAATATATTTCTTGTGTAATATTAAATATTTCCTTTTACCAATTACATTTTTGACAGATAGCATTCAAATTTTCTTTAAATATATGGAACATGGTAAAAATTAAAAAAAACCTTTTTATTTATTTATTAATATTAAATACACCCCCCTAGAAAAAAAAAAATCCAGAAAAAAAGTAGTTGCTCCCAGCAAGATTTGATCTTGTGATTTTCGGTTCCAAAGAAAAGCACTATCCCCTGAGCCACAGTAGACTCCTTAAAATAGATGTCTTGGGAACAACTCAAGATGTTCTGGCAAACGTTAACAATTTTTTTGTAGATGGACACTTGAGAAGTGCGTTCTCTTGCTTTTACAGAATTGGTTTTTCAATAGGTACGAAACAATAAAACATTTTAGTTCAAATGGGCGGGGGAACTACTTATGTATTCAATTAATAATATATTTCTTGTATAATATTAAATATTTCCTTATACCAATTATATTTTTGACAGAAAGCATTCCAATTTTCTTTAAATATATGAAACACACTAAAAATTAAATGTGTTTAGGGAAATCTTTAACATTTTTTTTTTTTTAGATGAATTTGTGAGAAGTGTGTTATCTAATAGAATTTGTTTTTCATTAGGTACTAAACACTAAAAAATTTCCGTTCTAATCAGTGGGGGCAAGACCGTGCACTCCCCTTGTTAATAAAATAACAAATTTATTAAACTTCTATTTCGGAAAACAAATCGGTGACAAAATTTGATTTGAGTAGGGGTCGAAATTTGATTAAATTCCTATTTTGAGATTAGTTAACTTTGACCACACAAAAATAGTATCCAAAGAGTTTTCTGATCTCACATTCCTCAATAATCTGGTCCCAAAAACAACAGAGTAACATATTTATTACAAAATCTTCTTATGATTTTTTTTAAAAAACTGTACAAGGTTCGATGTGTAATACTGTTAGAGTAGTGAAAATATATAAATTAAAAACAACTTTTATAAAATTTATGTAATATTAGTTATGAAAATTTCTTTTAAAATGTCAAAGCTATTAATAGTTTACATATTTATTTATTTAAGAAACTATACAAGTTTACTTAACCTTTTATTGTTATACAATGTCTATTAATTAATTTTTTTTCTCAGAATATTAGTGTTACAGCAAACCCAATATATATTAAGAAATGCCTAAAATCAGTTCATTGGTGTTTTTTACTTACGAGGAGACGACCTATGTGAAACTGAATATGAAACCTTACCATATAATAAATTTCTAGAAAAGTTTATATATATTATACTGAAAGGTGAAAAAAAAAAATCCAGAAAAAAGTAGTCCACAAAAAATTTCTCAATTCTATTCAAGCATTTTCATGAATATGAATTGTCTTTGGCTTCTGAAATTCGGAAGTCAAAGCTTTGGCATTAATAAATGTATATAACGTTTTAGGGCTGAAATCACTATTCTAAACACAATTTGTTCTTTCCATTTTTTCAATAAAACCAATATTAACAAAGATATGTCGAATGTGTGATTTCACATCAAAATAAACCCACCCTCCTAGTTGAAAATTTGAATTTTCATGTAGCATATGTTGTACCTTGGGATAGTTGACCCACAAATATAGAAGTTCATAGTTTTTGTTTGAGTGATTGAGTAACAAATAGACGAACAGACAGAAAACATTTTCATTTTGATGCCATTCTTTTTAGAATGGTCTGAAACATGATAAAAATAGTTTCCTGTTGACTTGAAATAGATAGTCAGACAAAGCTTAGAGTTTTATTGATATAGATTTATATTCAACGGGTTACTTGCCTCCTAATCTCCATAAGTTACTTGTTCACAGTACTAAAATAATTAATAACTACTTGTAAGTAATGGACACTCTCAGAAGAGACTTAAGAAATGAGGATTTAAGAAAGTTTTAAAAACCATTTACAAAGTCATTATGCATTGTTTTGAAACTTAATTTCAATGCTGCTTTTAACATCTAGACCTCATAATTTAAACTTTCACACGATAACCAAGGGAAAATGAAAAACGTTCGTCATGCAGGGGCTGTGTAAACTAAGCAGATTTCCCTTGTGATGTTTAACAATAGATAAATCTACATACTGGTTAAACAATAGCACCATCAACATCAAATGAATAAGTACAAACGATTATAAGAAACCTCCAGACGGGAAGCACCTGAAACGTAACAAACAGGTGTACCAATTTCTCACAGGAAAGAAAAAACAATTACTGAAATATTGGGTTGTAACATATGAAATGACCGTTTGTAGAATCAGGAAAAAAATGAAAAATTGAGATCGAATCTGAAATATTATTCATTCAAAGTATTTACCATAATTTTCAATACACTTCTGCCAATGACTTACCAAGTTTTCTATCCCACTTTTGAAAAAGTTTGTGTGACGTGTTGAAAGAAATTCAGAAAATGCATTTTTAATGTCTAAATCATCTGTAATAAATTTTCATCGCAAAAAGTTGTCCAAACTCCGAAAAAAGTGGTAGTCTGTAGGAGATAGATCAGGGGAATATGGGGGGTGTGGTAGGACTTCATAGCCCAACTCGTTTAATTTGTTCACTGTCTGTATTGAAACATGTGGTCGGTGGTTCTTTGACGAGCAAGCAAAGAAACACACGTATCTTGGCGTTTTAACTGCTGACGTTCGTTGAGCTCGTGCGGGACCCAAGAATCGAGCTTTTTCACCTTTCCAATCGTTTTTAAATGCCTGGAGACCGTCATATGACTTGTGCCTAGCTCTGACGCAAGTTCTCTGACTGTTTTATGAGGGTCTTCTTCAACAGCTTTTTTAAGATCTTTGTCCTCCACTGATGAGTGAGGTCGTCCACGGGGCTGATTTTCTAAAGTCGTATCTCCTGAAGAAAATTTTGAAAACCAACAACGAATAGTTCTTTCATTAGCACTTCCTTCGCCAAACGCATGATTAATATTCCTTGCTGACTGGGCCGCGGAATGACCAAGTTTATACTCGTAAAAGAAAATTATCCGGAAATCGCGTGTTTCCATGTTCCCGATTGATATTAAACTAAAATATGTAAGCCTACTTGGGACAAAAACAAACATAGCTTGCGACTAGAGGATTAACAAATGTTTATTATAGATGGTAAATATTTTGCTTGGAATCAACACACAACGTTTTAATCCTTTATAAAGATTAGGGTTTAAAAAATCGGACACTTCATGTGTTACAACCCAATATATAAGAATGTAACATATTAATTTTATTGAAAACTATTTACTACATCTAGTGCTGTAATTTATAATGGATCAGAATAGTTTTTATCTCAATCAATCAAATTTTAGTAGTCCATGAACTTAAGAAGGGGCCCCTCCCCCCCCCCCCCTGTCACCATAACATATTTGCATTTATCTTGTATAATAAAGGTCTCTTGAAAACAATTTATGGTATTTAAGCTGCGAATAATGTGGTTTATTACATAACAGAGTATTATTTATGTAACATGAGTAGAAGTGGGGTTTTGCTGAAGGCTAAAAACTGAAAAATGCAAATATCTTGGTTAATATTCATGATACAGAAAATATGTAGTATAGAACAATAGTTATAGATCAATAAATTTCCTATAAGATTGGTTCTATATAATATTTTGATCCGACTTATAGTAACGGAGAGATATTTCGAATTTTCAAAATTCCTCCACTCTAAACCCCCCCCCCCTCCCACTGGTTCAATTTCAGCCATTAACGAACTTGATCTTCCTTTTTACATAAAACGATTAAATACAGAGTTTGGTAATGATCAAACAAAAATAACGACTGCTAGAGCGTCAGCTAGATATATATATATATATATATATATATATATATATATAATTTTGAACGGACCTCATTTTCGTCATCTCCTTGGTACGATCGATGGACATTCGAGGAAATTTTTCAAAACTCGTGTCGTGAGTACATCCTCAATAGCTGATATCCCTAAAGGGAAATCCACTAAAATATGATGTATAGGCACAATTGCAGCCCCTTTGAAAAGTTCAGATATTAATGATTTGTACAACTTGTTCACCCCCTCTGGAGAAGGTGGAGACTCATCCGATGACAACATAAGCTTATATCAATATCAAATGTTGATCTCAGTAAACTGTTAAACCATAACCCCCCCCCCTCCTCCAAGAAAAAAGTATGTTCATGATGAGGCTGGTGGTTCATGGCGTGAGCTCTCTCACAGCAAGTCCGCATTAAACATTATTCCCTTTTTTAACACATCCAGCTCGAAAAACGGAAATATCTATCTATCTATCTATCTATCTATCTATCTATATATATATATATATATATATATATATATATATATATAAAATTGTAACCTCTGTCTGTACATTGATTTTTTTCACGAAATTTCACGATAACTTTTCGTTTCACATGTCATAGACACCATAACTGCATTTTGTTTCTTTGGTGTCTGTTTGTTTGTTACCTTCTTCACGCATAAACGGCTGAATCGAATTTTATTAAACTTGGTATGTATATTACTACTAACCCAACTTAGACTTAAGGCTATATTATATCCTCTGAGACGAACAGGAGTGGGGGTTATAAGGGAAGCCTGAAATTAAAAATAGCAATATTTCGTTTCCTATTGGCTTTTCGGCAAATGTGCACATAACCAAAGTTGTTTATTTTGTTATTTAGAGTAACGTTTGTTATATACACTTTTTTCGTATACCGAATTATAAACAATATATATGCTAAAACCTATAGCGGAAGTGAACAATTTTATTTGGGACAAAAGACCCAACCAAATTAAATAAAACTCGGTATATGTATTAGCACTAACACCTTCATTATAATAAGCCATACCAACATTTCTTGGGACAGGCAGGAGTGGGGGTTGTAAGGGAGGCCTGAATTTAAAAATAGCGGTATTTAGTTTTCTATTCGTTTTTCTGCAAATATGCACATGACAAAAGTAGTTTATTTTGTTATTTAGAGTAACTCTTGTTTTATACATTTTTTCGGGAACAATGTATGAAGCAAGTAATTTAAGCAGAAATATTGATACGCTCAACAATTCTTTCCGATATGAACTACCAGTTACCTCACCTGGAAAAATAATAATTAATCATTATTAATTAGTTAATATTTTGTCCTTAATAATTCAAATCTATGCATAATGCACAGGAGACGGGAAATATGACAATATAGACAGTGAAGTCTTTCATAAAAATTAAGTTTATTATTAAGAAATCCACAGCAAGGACGGGTATAGACCCTAAACACCGGGACGGTGAAATGTCAAAATATCGTGCAAAGTAAAGCCTTGTCAAAAAAATACCATCACCATTCAGCCTCAAATGAATTCCCAGGCGAAGCCGGGTATCTGAGCTAGTTACTATATATAATAACATCTCTCTGTACATTGATTTTTTTTTTATATAATTTCATGATATTTTTTTTTATTTCATGTGGAATTGAAAAGATGTTGACAATTTTTGTCTTTGGTGTCTGTTTGTTACCTTTTCACACATAAATTACTGTTAGAACCAAATCTCATGAAACTTGGTACATGTACTAGTACTAACCCAACTTAGACTTTAGGCTATACTAATATACGAAACAGGAGTGGGGGTTATAAGGGGGGAGGGACTAAAATGAAAAATCGTTATATTTTGATTCCTATTGGTTTTTTGGCACATAACAAAAGTTGTTTATTTTGTTATTTAAAGTAACTTTTGCTGTATACTCTTTTGTAGTATTTCCAGGTGTAAATGAGATAATCGCTAAAAACTCACAGAAGTTATTATAGAAATTAAAAAATAATCACATCCATCACAATAATGGCTAAACATGCCTCCCCTTCCTTATCAAATAAAATATTAAAAATATAGCACTGAATATTTTTATTGAATTGGCTATGAGAAATATAAATAATAATAAATGTGAAAAAACTTACTTTCTTAATGAATCAGTAGGAAAGTTCAACAATAAACCAAAATCTCACAAGTCACAAACTAAAAAAAAGAAAAAATAACCAAAGAAAAATTTCACAAAAAATGAACTGCAATGGAAAGAAAACTATTGTATACCGAGAGCTGGTGTAAAGTGGGATAGCTTTGAAGGCCAGCTGGAACTTAGGGGACAGTTATTAAATTAAATATTGCTTGACCACCACTCGAGCAGTTTCAGCATGGAATGTGTTAATGGGTTGTACTCAACATGTGATTTTTGACCTTTTTTTTTATGTCTTGTTTAGATAGCGTTCTTACTTAAGGAAAGCAGAGAATTGAATGTGTTTATGTGTGGGTGTTGATGATGTCATCTGAATGTAGGAAATCTGCTTAGTATATGAAGCCAATGCATGATGGACTTTTTAGCAGATTTCCCTTAAGGGAAATTATCAATTGAGGTCGAACTCATGATACGATTTTCGAAACATTTCTTCAAATGCCCATCGGTCCTACCCCAGAAATGACAAGATGAGGTCCGTTCAAAACTATATATACTAGCAGACCCGACAGACGTCCTGTATGATATTTCAAGCGATTAGGATATTAAATTTAATAATATTGTTTAAAACAAAAACTACTTTTGATAACACAAAAAACAACTTTTGTTATGTGCACATTTGCCTAAAAACAAATAGAAAATGAAATATTGCAAATTTTTTTATTCAGGCCTCCCTTATAACCACCCCTCCCGTTCGAACCTAAAAAATTTAATATAGCTTATTATCATGGAAGAATTAATGCTAATTCACATACCGAGTTTTGTGAAGTTCGGTTCGATCGTTAGTGCCTAATAAAATTGTTGGCTCCCACTTTAATTTTTTAGTGTATATCTCATTTATACTTTGTTATACAACAAAAGTGAATATAACAAAAGTTACTCTAAATAACAAAATAAACAACGTTTATCATGTGCATATTTGCCGAAAAACCAATAGGAGACGAAATATCGCTATTTTTAATTTTAGGCCTGTCTTACAACCCCCGCTCCTGCTCCATCTGCTGGGCTTATTTGTGAATCTAAACCATCCAGGGCGTCACCCAAAGGCATACAAAATAATTCATTCAAATTGTTCTAGCCATTTAGGAGGAGTTCAGTGACATACACATGTACAGCAGAATTATATATATATATATATATATATATATATATATATATATATATTTGTCTGTTAACGCTCACGGTCGCAATTTTTGTTTAATCATTACCAAACTCGATATTTAGTCGTTTTATGTAAAAAGAAAGATCTATTTTGTCAATGGCTGAAATTGGACCAGTGGGAGAAAATTGTATAGAACTGATTTTATCGCAAAAGTAATGTTCTATAGATGTTGTAATGTACGTTTTTTTTACTATCTTGATTATTAACCGAGATATTTGCATTTTTTAATTTTGGCCTTCAATAATCCCCCAATCGTACACATGTAATATTAACAATGAGTTGTTATATTATGAAGCACGTTATGTGAAGATGCGAGGCAACTACTTCCTAGTAAATCAATAAATAAGTAAACAATTTATTCATAATTAATGGGCTACGGCATGTATAGCTTAGTAGTATCACACTAGGCCTATGATTATGAGTGGTTTGAATCCGGGTATGCCACACATAATTTGCTTTGCCTGTGCAATTAACATGTTTTGATGTTGGGTATCTATCCAATCCATAAGTGCTACTTAGTATCAAAAAGAAATTGAGTTACTATTTGAACAAAGAAGTTGCACACTTCAGTTGAGAATGTATCATGTACATAAGGGAGTGTCAATATATGAGTCCGTACCAAATGCTGAGACTATCTATGGGCTCATGAACACTAATATTAATTTTATTTTAATTAATAGATTATTAATATTATCATGTAAATTGTCCTATTATGGAGCCAAGTAGTCATGAATTAATATGAAATTAAACAATATAAAGTTTCTTTTAAGTATGAGTAAGCCTTCAAGATGAAGAGATTAGAGGAAACATGTATAGGTTTAATCTACCCTTCTTCCTCTGGTATAGAAATCTATTTCTTGCATGTCATTTTATTATTTCTTTTTGTTATTAGAAACTTAACAAAAAGCAGCTAAAGAAAATCGTGAAGTATGGTGGGCCAATTGCTGCTGGAGCTATAGTGGGTGGAGTCATGATGAAGAAGGGCTCAAAGCTCTTAAAAAGTAAGAAAAAACACCACGGCCATTCAGACTCATCATCTAGTTCATCTTCGAGTGATTAATTGTGTTCTACATTTTCAAATAAATTTCATTTCTTTTTTATATTAGTTTTATATCATATTTTTTATTTTGTTAATTAACTTTTTAAGGATTTTTTCTACTATTTAGAAATATATTAAGATGTTTATCGTTGAACACTTAATTGTTAAATAAAACAAAAAATTTATCTATTTACTATACTTTTGTATTTTTGTTAATAAATTGTTATTTGATTCGTTTAAACATTTGTCTTTAACCCATTTTGTAATACCATTGTGCTTAAAATCCTTTCACTGATTTTTAACATACCCCTTTATTTGTTAAACATCACATTCTTCTTGTTCACTGTTACATAGTCTTTTTTTATTACTTTTTTTTTTTAAACAAATGAGTCCCAGTTATTATGAACAGGAAATTCAATTTTATATTTTGCATTACTATGTCTGCAATATGGCTGTACTTATAGTTTTAATTTTAAAAAAATAATTAAGAAAAAAAGCAAATTGTGGACACTAATTCATTAAATTGGGATATTAAATGGCTAGGTAACTAGCTATGAGATAATTCACTTCAGTGTTTCTGAAATGGTTCAATCTCTTATGTGTTAGTGATTCAAAACAAACATTTTAAAAACATTTACTTTATTTACTTCCCAGATAAGAACCATTTTTGTTCTATGTTGCAAGCAGTGTTCTTATTTGTGATCATACACTTTTTTCTAAATTATTTAGCACCAAGTTGTCCTAGATTTTCAAAGATCCTGTACATATGTTCATCAAGAAAAAAAATGTTAAGAATAAGAAGATTTCAAATTGATATTTTATGTTGTTCATAAACATCATAATCATTGAAAATGCATTATTTTTTTTATTTTACTGGTAATCTTAAGCCTTTTTCCATCTTGAGTGTACAAGGATCACATAATAAAAATTTGCCTCAATATTTAAAAATATTCATTCTTTTATTTATTGTAACATAAATTACTGCCACAGTTTCACTTATTTTTTTCTCTTTTTATTTTTGAGGAATGTACATACCTCTTTTATTTGAAATTAATGTTTCTATTTTATTTGCTCCTAAATTAATAAAATTTACTTAATTGTATCTAAATGTTGCTCAAGATTAATGACCAAAATATTGAGAAACGCAATGGAGGGTCTAGTTATAAAGGCCTCTTACCAGAAAGTGTCCTTGTATTTTTATGGTTATTGCTACCTGGCCTTGTATTGCTAAAATAAAAGCTTAAGCTATATGTCAGAAGAAATCTTTCCATATGTAACTCACGGTACAGATAGAAGCAAGTCTATGAAACATATAAATGACCATGACACTGTCCTTTTAGTTTTTTGTTCTTTCATTTTAAATAGAAAAGTGAATCATTATTTACTTCTAAGCTATCATATTTAAATGTTGTTTATTTTAATATATACACGCATGCATTTTATTTACAGGTAGACATCTGCAGATTAATTTTTTAATTGTCTACAAACTTCAGGGCACTTATATACTCACAATGTGCTTCAATGTATTGTACAAAGAATTTCACCTGGTATTTCCAGGTCTTGAAAGTATATGTCCTAGTAATTTTTGGAGGATCTCCACAGATTTTGGTATCTATGAATTACAAAGAATATTACACTTAGAAATCTTTCTTACAAAAATCTGATAAATCTATATATTGTGAAAATCCACTAGTGATGTTAGTTGTTGCACTCAAATGGTATTGGGGCAGATCAAGTGTGCTTTGGTAACAATGCAATTCTTCTGGGAATTTTGTTGGCATTTTACAGGATTTGAAAAAGATTAGGGGGTTATTTTCAAAATCAGAGTCTCTACACATGCCCTTGGAATCCTCCAAGGTGCCTGAGCACCACAATCATCAAGGCTAAATGGTTCAAAAGCCTGTTGCATTATCAGTGACTTGCTATGACTTTTTGATTAATTAAGCCTTATAAATTTCACCTAAGAGAAAACAGAGAAAAGTTGCAGATTCTCTTTTGTATCTGATGCCAATAAAATGAGCTATTATAGCAAAGAAACTTTCTTTCTTCCCTGACCAAATATCTGCTATTGTGCACACAAACTCAACATC
>CM032233.1:89075000-89155000 GCA_019009955.1 Riptortus pedestris
GCAAGTTCTCCAGTAACTTAAGTTGATATTAATGGTGCATCAGTCTAACTCATCAATTAAATGTAAAAATTTCATATAATAGACCATTTCCCAACAAAAGTAGCATTTAAAATATTTGGAATAAATAGAGAAAAAAATGTTTTCTCAAAATGAAGACAAGTCATTCGGTAATAAACGAATCTACAAATAACAAGGAAGCACAGTGTGCTATTGAAAATCATCTTTATTAAAATAACTTGCCTTTAATAAGAAAAGGGAAAGAAAACATATTTCTAAGCATTAAAAACTAATATATAGAAATATAATATATAGAACTGGGTATGGGTTTAAAACGTCTAAAATTTTTAATCATAACCATTTATAGATTATAGAAAAACCTAGTGGGCTGAACATTAATGGAGTTATGCGAGCTTGAACAATAGGTTAGGTATTGAAAATATATTATTTCATCAAATTGCAAATATAAATCATTATTAGGCCCGATGTAAAAATCAAAATATGAACAAACAACAAGCTAGGCCTCATTCAAGTCAGCAAAATTTAAATACAATTTGAAAAGTAAATGAATGCTATATGGCTTTTAAAGGGATGGGACTTGTGGATGTTTACACTCAAATTACATTAAATCAAGTATACTAAATATGGTACTACATATTGCCAATTGGTCCTTTATTCACACATATTATGCCAATTCACATATTATGTGAATGACAAGTTGTTTTATTACACTGACATGAACGTTTTAATGATGCTGTACACAATAACTTACAATTGATTTACATTATATTAAATATCTCAACAATCATAAATTATAATTGAGGGGGATCTTGATGTTATTAATTTAAATTCATCCATAGAAGATTTCTTCATTTCCTAAATTTGTATTATTTCCACATATTGCCACTGCTTTATTCATCAGTGTATTTACATGAAAAATTATGGGCTCTTGACAAATATATAACGTCATAGATGTTCATATAATTCTGTTAAACATTTATCCTTAATATAATATGTCAACATGAATGAAACACTGACAGTATTGAAATATTAACAATAAAAAATAACAAGAAATCTAATCAGAAAAATTTAAACTGTCATCTTAATTTATCAAGCTGCCATGTATTGCACTCCTTTAATTAATAATATTTTAACAATAACATCAAAAAGGAAAAATCAATGCAATATACGTAATTTAAATGCTATTACAATAATCACACAAACTAGCAGATTCAAACATCCACTTGCTTCAGAATAAAATTAATCATTTTTAGAAATTTTATATTAATTAAAAGCAATTTAAAATTTGTGGCATCTTAAATTTAAAAAAAAATCAATAAGGCCAAAAATGAGTGACTTTAATAGAAGACAAATTTAGAATGTATGACGATTGATATCATATAAAATTAAATATTTATTAAATGCTAAGAGTAATTTAATGAGATAGAAGTGAATGTTAATAACCAAAAGGGAAATTTTATGTGAAACCAACAGGAAGAAAAGGGCAGGTATTCAGGTGAAGAAAAAATATATATGTCAAACCATAATTAAAATAAATATTAAAGTGGACAATGTATTAAAATTATGTTTCAATAATTGTATTCAAGAAATGAAAGTTTTCACTGAGTTTGAAAAGAGATCATAGGTGCGTTAAATCAAATCACATGTAATCACTAAATTAATCCCAGTTCATTAAAAAAGGCATGGAGTACACATATAGCATTACTAAACCAATTAATAAACAATGATAATGAAAAACCTAAGCCTCATTGAGAGAATAACAAGAAATATATTAAAAATAACAAGCACCACATTAGTTCTTTGTCACAGATCATTGGCAAGAGCTCTTCTTTCAGCTCAAGATTTTTCACCTGGCAAATAGGAGTACAAAACAGCAATCTGGACATGAGACAATGTTTCTCATAATATTCAATATGTTTTTCTTTAATACAAAAATACTAAAAATTGCAATAAATACTGACAGGGTATTTTGTTGATTAAAATAATAAAAATTAAACAAAGAAAGTAATATTTCTGTGAATAATAGGTTTGGAAACAGATGCATATACTCCATACACTATGCAAATTATCTCTTCCAAATATTTTTTATATAGTCTCAATAACTTCCATACTTTTTCTATTAGGATTTATATCAAATAGAAATAAGCCAAAAAAGGTAAGTTGTGTCATCAAAGAAAAATTGTTTTGTTTTTTAGATCTCTCAAAAATCAGTAATCTTTTTTAATGTAGAAGGTATAAATAATTGAGAAGCAAGGTTTCAAGAATACAGTAAAATTACCCATTTATAACTAATGATAAATATTAATTTATCTTCAGAAAGATTTTTTTTTCGATGTAGAATATTTATATTAAATATGACAAATACACTAAATAATAAATACACAATTTTCCTAGCGAACTAATAATAAATGAAATTATGAAAAATGTTTTCAGGCCACATAATGGCCACAACAATAGACATAATTATATTGCTTTGTAAAAACAAAGCATCTACAACCTATTGCTAGAGATCTTTAGAAGCCTTACAAATACTTTAATTAATGAGATAAGAAGAGTAACCTTCTAACTCTTAAGAGTTGTAATAAACAGACTCATTCTTGCTAAACACTTAGAAACAACTAAATATACATTCTGACATATTACAACAGTAATGTATGAAACATATAACCAAGTTGAAATAATTATTTTTATTATATTTATAGTTATTGCCTAGATAAATAATTGCAGGTTAGCAAATACTTTCAATAAAATAAAACATCATTTTAATTAATCCAATCAAAATATTATTTTAATTTCTTTTTTCCAAGGTTGGACTAAGAGTCAGAAAATTTACTCCAAACTTAACACCAGACATTCAACTATAAAGGAGGAAAAAAGGAACATTTTGCAATAGGTTCTAAATAACAAAATTACAAGATTTTTTTTGTGTTATAACTGAGCTGAAGGAAGCTACTCTATTTATTCCTATGACGCATGTGAGCTGTTTCTCTGCTACAAAGACATAGGGCAAAGGACATTACATAAGAAGAACTAAGTGAAAAAGAACAACCAACAAGAAATGACATAGTAGGCCAAATGACAAAAAGTAAATTAATATATTAAAATTTACACATCACTTCAACCTTCCTAACTAGAAGAAGGTGCTTAGAATTAATGAAGATGTCTGTAGGAGAATATGCTACAGTGAAAAATGAAAAATGTGAAGATAAGGTGATTAACCACCTGTAAGGGATTTTTTAAATACAAGTCATGAATGCGAATTATTGGACTGTAAATTATTATTTTCTTTGTTTTGTGGTTCCATTGCAAGAAGAAGAGAATTATAAGCCCCAATTATACTTAAATAAAAATAATGTTTAAAATCAATTTTAACTTCAGTTAAAATGTAACATTAAGAGCCAGAATCTCTATAAAGACACTTAAGTAAGACCTGATTAGCAGTTTGTGATTTATGCACATATTATATTGTTGATAATTGAGAATCAGAGGGTTTAAACACCAAGAACTTTTTTTAATGAGTAAATTTAGGAAGTGGTAATACTTGGTCAGTAATGTGATTTTTGCAGAGCCTTTACATTAAATTAGTGGCCAGTGAGAATATTTATTTTAGCCAAAGGCACCATATGACTTGTACTGTTTTAATAATGTAATTACCAAGATGTAATAGATCAAAATAATTTACTCCCAAAGATTTCATCGTTGTCTCAGGACTCAAATCCAAATTTGTCGTTAGACACAGAATAGATAATACTCCTCAAATAATTTTTTTGTATACTAATTTTTATAATATTAGAAAAAATGAAAACATCAAGTATTAGTTGACATCCCAAGTTATATTATCTTATGATAATATTTAAAATTTTAGAAAATATTAATTCAGCTGATCATTAACGAAAGTGGCATGTAAATGAAATTTCTCTTATTATAAGATACAACTATTATATATTAATATTATTCCTATTTTTAAAATTGTAATTGTAATAAATATAAGTCAAGCCCGAATTTAGATTTAAATTGACATAACGTGGACTTGCTATAACTCTGATATGTACTCCCTGTGAAAATCTATTACTTTAAATTTGTCATTTACAGCTAATTTCTATCCTCTCCTCACTCATGCTTGGACACTATAGTGCATGCAAGAAAAGGGTTTCAGCCACCATCGTAAAATATTTAGGTCTTTAGTTTTTTGATTTTTCCAGTTACATATATCAAACAAAAACTAATTACTAGGTCAAACTCAGATTAATTTTTTAATCTGTATCCAAGTAAAGTTTTTCTCGCTCTTTTATTTTGCAATAATCTGCAAATAAAATATACTTATGAAAGAATTAATTTTGCAAGAAATATGAATTACTTTTGAAGGATATATTTCCTTTCACAATCAAAATGTCTGTCATGCAGGGGCTGCATAAACTAAGCCGATTTCCCTTGTGAAGTTTAACAATAGATAAATCCACATACTGATATCACAACACAACCATGACTATTAAGTAAATAAATACAAGCAGTAATAAGAGATCTTTCCCCTCCCAACGGGAAACTGTTTGAAATGAGAACAAACAGGTCTGCTAACCTCTCACCGGAAAGAAAAACAATTACTGAAATATATCAGAACATAATATATTAATTTTATTGAAAACTATTTACTACATCTAGTACTGTAATTTATAATTATGATAATATTTATAATAATGAATCATAATAATTTTTATCCCCCTCAATCAAATTTAGGTAGTCCAAGAACTTAAGACAGGGGGGGGGGGAGAGTGACCAGAATATATTTGCCTGTACCTTGCATAATAAAGGTCTCTTGAAAACAATATTTGGTATTTACGCTTTGAATAATGTGGTTTATTATATAACAGAGTATTGTTTATGTAACATGACTAGAAGTGGGCGTTTCCTGAGGGCTGAAAACTGAAAAATGCAAATATCTCGGTCAATATTCAAGATAGAGCATAAATGTATATAAGAATATTTATAGTACATTGCAATAAGATTGGTTCTATTCAATTTTTTTGACCCGACATATAATAACAGAGATATTTCGAATTTTCAAAAATCTTACCCTCTAAACCCCCTGCCCTCCCTCCCACTGGTCCGATTTCAGCCATTAATGAACTTGATCTTTCTTTTTACATAAAACGATTAAATATCGAGTTTGACAATGATCAAACAAAAATTGCGACTGCTAGAGCATTAACAGATGAATATATATATATATATATATATATATATATATATATATATATATATATATATATATATATATAATTTTGAACGGATCTCATTTTTGTAATCTCCTGGGTTGGATCGAAGGGTATTTGAAGAAACTTTTTGAAAATCGTGTCATGAGTCCGACATCAATAGCTCATTTCCCTTAAGGGAAATCTGCTAATACCTATGCTCTTACATCCTACACTAGCTTAAGTAAATAATAATAAATATTTAATTGCATTAAATCTAGCCTTAATTTTCAAATAGATACTTAACAAGCCTTTTCTCTTAGGAGGAGCATATTATTATACAAGTGAAATTGATTAACTTTGACCTGCTAAGAGAAAAAAAAGTCCGTCGCGCAGAGGCTGCGTAAACTAAGCAGATTTCCCTCGTGAAGTTTAATAAGAGATAAACCTGCATACTGCTAATACAACACCACCGTGAATATTAAGTGAATAAATACAAACGGTAATACAAATCTTTCCCCTCCCAGCGGGAAGCGTCTCAAATGTAAACAAACAGGTCTGCCAACGGCTCAATGGAAAGAAAAACAATAACTGAAACATATCAGAATATAACATATTCACTTTTTTGAAAACTATATACTATATCTTGTAGTGTAATTTATAATGAATCAGAATAAGTTTTATCTCAATCAATCAAATTTTAGTAGTCCAAGAATTTAAGATGGGCGGGGAAGTCACAAGAACATATTTGCATATATCTCGTATAATAAAGGTCTCTGAAAAACAATGGTACATTTTGGTGAGATTGGTTCTATACCCTTTTTCGATGCGACTTATAGTAACGGAGATATTTTGAATTTTCAAAAATCTTCCCCCCTCTAAACCCCCCCCTCCCACTGGTTCGATTTCAGCTGTTACCGAACTTGATCTTTCTTTTTACATAAAACAACTAAATATCAAGTTTGGCAACGATCAAACAAAAATTGTGACCGCTAGGGACATACATATAACAAACACACACACTCACACACACATATATATATATATATATATACAGTTTTGAGCAGACCTCATTTTCAACATCTACTAGGTAGGATCCATGGACATTTGAAGAAAAATTTCGAAAATTGCGTCATAGGTACGACCTCATTAGCTGATTTCCCTTAAGGGAAATCAGCTAAGAATGAAATAATAAATGGCTTAAGTCAACAGAACTGAGCTATGAATGATGTATAATGAGGAAGAGCGAAGTGTGATAAACAGAACTATACTGAATCTTTATAACTAAACCCCCTGGTATTAAGGGGAAATTGAGGCAAATTAACAGTAGTTTTGGAGAAAAAAATTTTGTCAGTCAAATGTGCATATTAGAATAGATTATAGGGGAAATATTTTGATTGAAAAAATGAAAATATTGGAAGTTAATAAATGGACTAAAGAGAATGTGTAAAAAATAAATACACATGATTTCAAATCTATTGTAGAGATTAACCAGTAAATGATAAATGTTTGTGTGTAATTAAGTTGCTTGTATATCAGCAATATAGTATAAAAAACCAGATGACATCACATTATAGGTTGCTACTAATTAAATTATGAATTCCCTAAAACTTTGTAAGCTTTAAACTACTTTAGCAATTCAGAATAAAAGTCAACTTGGTTATATACTGCATAAAATCATACATTATTTTGATCGGCAGAGTGATTTGAATCTGAAAACAAATAAATTTCTTCAGATGGTAAGGAACATTACCATACAATAAATAATTAAATGACTATTTGTCCTTAATTTGATTATTGACATATGAGACATAGTTGCAGTATTCATATTTTTAAAATATCAATCAGGTAATAAGAGTTAGATCAAATAATTAGCCAAGTTACCCGATGTAAATAATAGTGGGGCTTCAATAGATGCGTGTTGAAATAAATGTATGAATAACAAAAAATAAACGTATACAAAGAAAAAATAACATACAAAACAAAACCAGTCTTCTCGATACATAAATACATAATTTCAGAATACAAAATTTAAAAGTATTGGAGTATAATTCATATTAATGACTCTTCATTTCATTATTTTCTAAAAAGATTAACAGTCCATTTTTGCTTCTAGTACTAGAAAATTAAATTAAAAATCGTTTTGTCAGCCTTAATTTAATCAAACTAATCATTCCAAACATTCAGTTTGTGCTTAATAGAGATTTAAGCTAAATGCAGTTAAAAATATTGATTCATAAAACATAAGCTGAAAGCAGTAAAAAAATAGCTTCAGTTGTGAAAATTGTGTGCACAGAATGAGTCGCAATCAGATGAAATATTCAAAATATATAGTTAAAATGTTATACCCTATTGCTTTAAATGAATTAGATCTACGTTTTAATTACTAAATTACAAATTTCAAATGTTATGTCATGTTGATTGAAGTGTTGGAAATTTGTGGGAGTTTATTAGGAACATTTGTATGACGAGAATGTATTGTATTAGCTCTATCATCAGATAACTGTACTCTAAATTTGTTTGTAGCTCCTAATGTATTTGTATTTGAATTAGAGGAAGGATTACTTGAACAAGTTGGTGTTCTTACTCCCACAGAATGAGAATCTGGAGTAGGAAGCCGAGGTAGACGCCTACGAAGCCATCCATGACGAAGAGCAGATGCAGGCGTCATCCTTGTATCAGGATCCCAGTCCAGGCAACGCCGAACAAAATCAATAAAAAGGGGATCATCACAGCCTTTTAGTGCTTGCCTGAGCTGTACTGAGCCTGGTGGCCCTCGATGTTTACCTCTACGGGATAAACCTCCAGTCAACATAACACTACCATCGGGCAAAGTAACAGTTTTACAGTATCGTGGATATCCTTTTGAACTTATAAAGTTTTTTGCTCTCTTAGATGAGTCAAGAAGTTTTCTAGGAGGCATTCCTAAGAGCTCTATTATACAAGCCAGTTGATCTGCTTCATCTTCCCCAGGAAGCAATGGGAAACCTGTGAGAAGTTCAGCTAAGATACATCCTAAACTCCACATATCTATTGGCATTCCATAACGAGCACCAAGTATAACTTCAGGAGCTCTGTAAAACCTTGATTGAATGTAAGTGTACACACGCTGGTTAGCATAGCAGCTGGAGCCAAAGTCAATTACCTGAAAATAAGACAATTACCATTAAAATCCTTAGGAGGAGAGGGTGTAAAACAATTGCATAGTTAAAAAAAAGAAATAAAGCTGGCAAATACTTTGGAGAGGGTGAATTCTATTTGTTCAGGTTACTCGTCAGTATTGAGCGAGAACAGATAAAATACTAAAAATAATATAGCACATAATACTCTGTTTAGCACCAGGTATCCTATGAATAAGCAGTCATAGTTAGTTTTAAAATGACTGAGCTGAGTTTGTTAAATAATGTGCAATGAGATCTTTATTACTAAAAGGAAACTCCCAATTTGTAATAGTGTATCCAGAAGAGGCACAAAGGTCTTCAGAAGCCAGGCCAGAAGCAGAAAACAGTCCCATCATTATTCTTATTCATATTCCCCAGTGTCACACCCTTTTTGATATTTAGCATTTTGGTAATTAATTAAGAAGAAAAGTCAAAGGTGCTATTTCGGGACAGTAAAGAGTGTAATCCATGACGATTGTATGGCCAGCCAGAAGCTACTAAAAATATTGCAAACTTCCCAGGCCAGTTAATGTAGATCATCAATGACCATTATATAAATATGGTCTGAAATGGTTCTTTATCATTTGAGAACTATGTCATTAAAGGCAATTAGACTTTTTGCAAGAGATAATGAACACAGAAAATAATCAATTCCAGAGAAAACAGACAAAAATAATTGCAAATTATAAGAATTTAGCTAACTTGTTAAAAATATTACAAAATGTATTATTTAAATTTTTGTCTCTTTTTACACATTTCCTTTGTCTTTTGTAAATATTTTCTATAATCCTTCATTTAAATGTATTTTGTTAACTAAAATACCAACATGGTAGGGAATATAATTCTAAAATTTATCATGCAAAACTTGCCCCAATTAGTTTTAAAACCACATGTATATTCGTTTATTTATTTTAAATACATGATCAAATATTTTTGTTCAAATTTTGCATTTTATGTTACATTTAGGTTTGGGCAAGCCGGTTATAATTAAACATATGTCATGGCCCTAAATAGGTTTATTTAAAGTGTGATAAGCCATGGCTACACTTACTCCACTTACCCTAATTCCTGATCCAGTAAAGCTAAAACTATATGGACTATGAAAAATTTGCACATCAGACATCTCACTTACATTCAACTTAATTGGAACAGCTACATGAATCTACTCGAGTACATTCCAAGACATCAAGGAACACACATTGGAGGAACAGAACAATACATAAAGTATTCAAAACATTTCAATCAGTAGAGCACATCATAGTTAGTCCTGATAAGAAATCTCTTTTCATTGAAATCATTAACAACCACAAGTGAGTCCATAAGATGCATCTTAAATCTCTTTAAAAAATAACATTGTGAGTCTCCCTCTTCCTTCATGTCATTAATCTCATCTTCAAGTATATTCATGGTGAAATTGTAGTATATTAAAATATTCCCTATAAGCTTCTGCCTCCTTTTCTTCCCCTTGCTCTTGATAAAAGTTATGTTTTCACTTAATTTGTTAAGAACTTCCAAGTTTTATTTCTTCCAATTTGTTCAAAGTCTGACTTTCACTCCCTTAAAGCAGTACACCTAATGAATGACTTTAAAAAAAGTTTGTTTTTAGCATACATGTATGGTAGTTAGTTTAAAAAATTCCTTTTGTTTTGAAAAGTCTTCTAAGCTAGTATTATAGTATTATATTTGTAAAAACTTTTGATCTACTGCTATTGCCATCAGTAATAACACTTCCTAAATAATGAAACTGCTCCACTAATATCAGAGTCCAAGGTATGTAGGCCTGACAATGACATAATAAATCAAGAGTTTAGCAATTTGAGGCAGACTGCTCTTGAACTTAAATTCTTTCAGTTATCCTACTCTCGATATCAACAGAAGCATCATTATTCAAAGATTTTTCCAACTCCAAAGATTCCAAAGGCAGAAGGCAAGGTCTATATTGAAAACTTCAGAAGCCTTTGCATTAGCTTACTTTGCACAATGTTCTTTCCAAAGTCATCAATTTTTAGGGAATTTCTATGAATTTGAAATACCAGTACATTTACTCTTTAACAATGTAGCAGAAGATATTTTTTGATTGGAAAACTAAAATGTTTTCCTCTGCCTTCTCGAAAATCTGATATACAAAGAACATGTAATAGACTCATCTGTTTCTATCTCTACACACTTTAATAAGATCTAATGATCTCTACCAACGGGTGTGGCAACAATATAGAAGAACTTAACAGTGATTCAGTTATTTTCAATAAATAAGTATGATAGAAAATATCCGATATATACAAACATGATTTATCTACCCCCATTACTATGGAAGAATTCAACCACATCATTGTGTGTTCAAAAGATAAAAAACCTACTATGATTAATGGGATACCAGGTGAACTTCTCAAGAATTTTGTCGGCGATATGATGGACTTGTTGTATGAAGTAATCAAAATTGCTATGAAGTGGAAATGTCTTCCTGCCAAGGTTCCTTGAAGCCAAACAATTGCTCTATATAAAAAAAAGGCAAAATAATGGAATGAAGTAATTATAAAATCATTTTATGTCACATGCTTCTACTACTATGTAGAAACATAAATAAAATGGAATAGGGAATTTAAGGTTGTAGGTATCAGTTCATATTTCAGATTTTGAGATGACATTGCTCTGGTGCAAGTACAAAGAAGAAAGGAATAAAATGCAAAAAGTCCTAAAGGATCCCTTAGATCAGTCTATTAGTATAGTCTTAGGTCTGGATAAAATGAAAATTTGTATAATATTATATGTAGGGAAGAAATAAAACACTTAAAATATCATCAAAAACTGGAAAAACACCAAAACTCAAAAATTGAAGTAGTTTCATGACCTAGAAAGCATTATCAACTCCAAACAAAGATGCCTATCAAAACAAAACAAGTATTTTAACTAACAAGCATATAAATATTGATACTAAAGAAATGTGTACTACTTTATGGAAGTGAAAATTGGACTGGATGATTTATGATAAAAAAATCATTTAGAAGTAATAGAAATGTGGATTTGGCACTGAATCACCAGAAAAAAATGGTCACGGATGGAATCAAATGTGGAAATTCTGAATGAAAGAAACTGTCGACATGATCATAGAGAAAATAGTGTAAAGCATATCAGCTTCTTGGGCATATCATAAGGAACAACATTTCATCACGAAAGTATTTGGAGTTAAGGTTATTATGCTTAGGGGAAGGAGGATCAAATGCGATAATTTTCCTAAGATATTAAACTACTCAAATATTTCAGTAGGAATAGTAATATGGAAAGAACAGCTTCTGTGAGAATCCAATGGCTGCAAATACAAGGTGCAGCCTTTAGATCTTGATAATGATTACATATCCAATCCACTTTACCATTTGAAATCAACAAGATTCACTATCCATTTCAATTCAATTTCAGAAGTGCATTCATTAAAGTTACATATAAATCCCAAAAACTTTAAAATATCGATAAATTATTATAAAACCTATTGTTAATTTAAACATTGAAAAATTATCTAAAGTCATGGAACAGGAACATATCTTGTGTTCTACAGAAGATTCCCACCCAAGCATAAGCTCATTTTATAGAAAAGAATGGGATAGTGGTCAAGTTCTAGAATACAATTTTTATTCCACTTGCAAAACATTAAACCAGTTCAAATTTTGTAACATAGTAGTATTAGAAGGCAATAGGCAATATGTAAAAATAATGTAATTTGCATAGTCTTTAATACAGACCCTCCCCCTCCCATTCAAATAATTATTACTCTTCACTTGGTTGACAAATGTTTATATATATATGGTGTTGTTATTCTTTTTGGAGTTTTGGTCAATGTTGGTGAAAAATATTTTAAAAGTTTATGCCAATATTTCATCAACATTGACCAAAACTCCAAAAAGAATAACAACCCCATATATAAATATGATCTGGTCGAAAACATCAACAAAATTTTATATATATATGCTTTTGGAAAATACAATAATTGAAGTCCAATATACTATTTATGAAAATTAAGAAATACTCTAGTTTTGTAGGAAAAACATGGCAGTAGTATTAAATCCCTCCCTCTATGGGCAAATATAATACTACTTCCCCAATTTTGTTTTTCGCTTCTGGTGACATTTTAGCAATTAAGGAGTAATCACTTTGCAATTTTAGTTACTATTTTGCTGCTACCAGTGCTTCCTACGGTTATACACAGATAACAGAGTGAGCCAAACCTAGAAGTTATAAATCTGTGGGGGGGGGAGACTCCTAATGTATATTTTCTACGACTACAGTACTCCTAACCAATTAATTCTCATACATATTTATCCTCTTTCTTTAACTTGTAAATTTTGAAACATAGACTATGAAAATTCAACAATCGGTTACAAACAATGCCTCCTTTCTAAAATGATTTCAACCCAGTTGTTAAGGGACATGGAGGGGGGGGGGGTTAGAGCACCCTAATCCTTACACCATTGTAATATTCTTGATATAATATTCCTGGAACTGGCATTCAATAATAAATCATTAGAAAATTAAATTAACTATAATTTGGGAACATCATCATACAGAGCTATACCTAAATAAGTAACAAAAGTATTATATGGCAAACTGTTTCCATACTATTTTCCTTTTGGTCATTATGTTTTTGATAAAATATATTAGAAAGAAAGTATCAGAATTAAGCAATGATCCAAAAAGTTCGTAATGATTTATTAGAAAAACAAACATGTGTATTATTAACTACTTTGTTGTATAACTTATTTAGTAACCCCTAAAATAAATTATAGAGGCACAAAAGAGTAAAACCTGATTTGTTTTAAGTTAATAAAAATAACTACATTACCTTTATTCCACTTCTCCCAGGTTGTTTAATTAGTACATTCTCAGGCTTCATATCACAATGAATGATTTTATTTCTATAGAGAGCATCTAAACATTGAAGCAAAGAATGAGAGAACCGGCGAACTAATTGTAAACTAAAACCCTGGAACTTGTTCTTCTTGATAAGTTCATAGAGATTAATAGATAAAAGCTCAAAAGTAATACATATATGATTTCTGAACACAAAATTGTCAAACATATGTATTATATTCATAGTATTTTCTTTGTCTTGCTTACGAAGGTGTTCCAAAATCCTAATTTCTTCTTGTGCTTGCCTATGAAACCTCTTCTCATTTCTAACCATTTTCAATGCGACATATTCATGAGTTTTGTGGTCATATGCCTGAACAACTTGTCCAAAGCTGCCTTTGCCAATAACTTTCAAAACTTCATATCTATATGCAACATGGTCATGTACGACATGAATATATGAACCCTGGTCATTGTCATAGCTACCATTATTAGGCCCACCAATAACACCTTGTATTTTCTTGGCTCTGTGCCCCATGAAATAAATTTCTGGGTATGATGAGATTTCAAGGTGCTCATAGTTAGTTAATAAATTACTAAAATGTGCTAGGGCATCTTTAGGTGATATGGGACCTCGAATACCATGCTTATTAGTGCCATTTTTTACTGCAGGACAATTTAGCGTATTGAGATCAGAAAGCACTGAATTAGGTGTGCTACTAGAGAAATTACCACTACTCTTAGATGCTGATCCATTGACAATCTGATGATTGAGCTGAATGTTTTGAGATATTTCTTCTAGTGTATTTGATTTCAATGGCACCAGTTCTGTAGAATTTTCAGGGCTTTCCATAAACCCCTCTTTAGGTGAATTATTGGTGTTTGAACTACTATTTAGCAACGAGCGTGTTCTAGGCAGTGACATAATGCGTTAAAAATTAAATAAATAAAGTAATTCATTTGACATTAGTTTATAAAACCAACTTATTTCAACTTTCAAACCAATCACAAATTTTGAAGGGGAGGTTTCATTATGAAAATCACTCTATCTCCACGCTAAACCACTTCACAATCAAATAAACATTACAAGCAAATACGTCGAACACTAATATTTACAAAGCAACGAGTCAAAACAATTCATAAGGCGAACAGTAAAACAATACAATTTTAAAAACTTGGAAGTACGACTAGATTATAACAGTGAAGGTTAAGTTGAGATAAACACAAAGAATAACTACTAAACAGGTTGTACCTAAATCAAAATGTAACCACATAATTTAAATATATTCCAAAAACCACACCACTGGCATATGAAAGATATATTAAATTTCAAGATTAGTTATTCACATTAAGATTTGTCTACTGTAAAGTACAATTCTTGAAATGATATTTCTGATTGTGCATTCAATAATTCTCTAAGGTTTACTTACATATCTTAAACACTATTTTTCAAACCTTTTAAACTAATATATCTTTCTCAATATATACACACGCATATATAATTTCATTATTCGCCATGGTTCATTATACACCAATTTTTTTTTTATTCTTTCTCTTCTAACTTCGGAACGAAAACAAGAGGGGGGGGGGGGTGAACACGGTTCATTTCCCTCCCTGAATCTTATGTGTCGGGGATATAAACTACCACATAATTTGTACATCGGGGTATAAGCTTAGACTTAGATGGTGATCGCCCTTCGCCCAATAATTTCATCAACAAAAAAAATTAAAGGAAAATAAACAACAAATAATCTACATGACGATTATGTCGATACGTTCAAATGTATTAAGCAAAATTAATTGTTTCTTTGAAAAGAGAACTTTACATCAGATTTATACGTAAAATGAATTACATTTAATTCTTTTGATCCATTGCATGCCCCCTCCCCCGATCCAAGCGGAAAGCCTGCACCATATACAAAGGGGGTGCGCAGATAAGTTGACTGGCGTAAAGGTACTTACACATCTGCCCGGAGTTTGATACACACAGAGGACAACGAGAGCAACGAAAACAAAAAAATCCATCACGCAGGGGCTGAGTAAACTAAGCAGATTTCCAAAGCGAAGGTTTACAATAGATAAATATATATACAGGTAACACAACCGTGAATGTTAACTGAATAAATAGAAACGGTAATGAGAAATCTTTCAGCCAATTTACAATACAATATAACAATCTCTACAACGGAAAGCGGCTGAATTCAAAAAGGCCAACCAACCTCGTGGCACTGAATTGATGGACCGGAAAGACAAACAATTAATGAAATATATCTGAATATAACATATTAATTTTATTGAAAACAATTTACTAAAGCTAGTGCTGTAATTTGTAATGAATCAGAATCAGTTTTATCTCAATCACTTAAATTTTAATAATCCAAGAACAAAAGAAGGGATGGGGGTATCCAAAGAACGTTTTACATATATCTCACAAAGTAAAAGTTCAATGAAAACAATATTTGGTATTTACCTTTGTAATGAAATGGTTCATGATATATATGACATGAGTAAAAGTGGAGGGTTTGTTGAAGGCTCAAAATTGAAAAATGCAAATATCTCATTTAATATTCAAGATAGAGAATTAATGTATATAATAATATTTATAGTAAATTTAATTTTCAATAAGATTGTATTTATACAATATTTCGATCCGACGTATAGCAACAGAGAAATTGCAAATTTTCGAAATTCTTCCCCTCTAACCCCCCCCCCACATCACCCTAGTCCGATTTCAGTTCTTAACG
This sequence comes from Riptortus pedestris, assembly GCA_019009955.1. Classification (NCBI taxonomy): domain Eukaryota; kingdom Metazoa; phylum Arthropoda; class Insecta; order Hemiptera; family Alydidae; genus Riptortus; species Riptortus pedestris. Next base: position 89,090,952 of record CM032233.1, read on the forward strand.
AACTTTATCTTTCTTTTTATATAAAACGACTAAATATCGAGTTTGGTAACAATTAAACAATAATTGCGACAAGGACCAATAAGAAGGACAAGTCCTCTACTGTTTTTTTTTTTTAAAAACAGTAGAGGACTTGGCCTTCTTATTGATCCTTATTAATTGGTTCCTCTACCATCCAGCATATTCCAGAGAAATAATTGCGACCTCTGGAGAGGTAACAGACACATATATATATATATATATATATATATAATATATATATATATATATATATATATATATATATATACAATTTTAAACGGACCTCATTTTCGTCATCTCCTAGGTAGGATCGATGGACATTTGAAGCAAAATTTCAAAAATCGCGTCATGAGTACGACCTCATAGCTGATTTCCCTCAAGGGAAATCTGCTAAAAATAAACTAATAAATGGCTTAAGCCAACGAAACTGATACATGTGTGTGTGTGTGTGTGTGTAAATTTGAAGGACCTCATTTTGTAGGTAGTACCGAAGGATATTAGAAAATTGTTTACGAGTTCATGAGTACAATCTCAATAGCTCATTCTTCTAAAAAGAAATCTGCTCAAAAATGGCCCGTTTAAATTTACATACTCGTATACTGGCTGCAGTTATTGCTAAGACATTAATAAACCAGATATTTAAATATTTTAGGTAAAATTTAAGTTCGAATTCGTTTATGGCTGAGATCTAATCAGGAGGATTAAAGGAGAGATAAAATAAATAATTCTATATACTTCTGTTTTATTACTCGGACTGAAAATGTTATATAACCAATTTTATCGAAAATTTAATATTATCCAATTGCTGTTTTGTATATTTTTCTCTAACTAGAAACGTCCGTCACGCAGGGCTGCCTAAACCAAGCAGATTTCCCACGAGTGCCACATATTTGCACTTAACTCAAAAAGTAAAAGTTCAATGAGAAAAATATTTGGTATTTAGGCTTCAATTCATGTGCTTCTTGTTAAAAGCTTATTGTTAATATGACATGAGTAGGTGGGGGGGGGGGGTTACTGTAGGCGTAAAACTATAAAATGTAAATATCTCGGTTAATAATCAAGATAGTGAAAATATGTACATAAAAACATTTATTTATAGAACAATACATTTCAAATAAGATTGGTTCTATGCAATTTTTCGAGCCGATGTATAATAACGGAGATATTAAGAATTTTCAAAATTCCTCCATTCTACCCCCCCCCCCCCGGCCTCCCACTTGTTGGATTTCAACCATTAACGAATTTGATCTTTCTTTTTATATAAAACGATTAAATATCGAGTTTGGTAACGATTTAACCAGAACGCTAGAGCGGTAGCAGACTTATGTATATGTATATATATATATATATATATATATATATATATTGTTACGTTTTATTACAAAATCAGTAACCAGAACGCTAGCGCGGTAGCAGACTTATGTATATGTATATATATATATATATATATATATATATATATATATATATATATATATATATATATATTGTTACGTTTTATTACAAAATCAGTAATAAACATTGTTTACTAGAGTTCTTTTGGATTGCAAAATTAAACACACACAAGCTTCAGAGTTTTTATCACTGCACAATTTATTTAACAACGCACTATACACTTGGTTAATTATTCTTAATTACTACTTACAGTATGCACTGATTGTACCACTGTTCTTGTTATTACACAGTCCAATAATTCACTCACGATCACTGAAGTTCACAAAAAAAACACGGCACTGCACTGTCCTTTATTCGCGAAGTTAACGCACTGCACTGTCTTAAACACGGCACTATACTGTTCTTTAGAGTCACGGCACAACACTGTTCATCACATAAAAACACTTTACCGCACTGCACTAAGTAGCACTGTGCACTGATGATCACTTGAAGACAGCTGAGAACAAACTAAAACTGCCGGCCGAGTTGTATCCTATTTATAGAGGCGGCAATATCAAAGCCGAATTGTCTGAACTCTTCGAAGTCTGGACTGGTAGTGACTAGGACGGGCGCGACCATATGGTGGCATCCCTTTAATCTCCGTACTCCCCAAATACGTGACTATATCTGTTTAATTTTTAATGCATTTCATTTTCGCGACAATATATATATATATATATACTAGCTCAGATACCCGGCGATGCCCGGGAAATTATTGTTGACTGACTAATGATGGTATTTTGTTAGTAAGACTTCAATGTGTACAATTACACTTCCCTCCACGACATAATGATTTTCCGAAATAGCCAACCCTGAAGGGTAACTTTTGGTGATTAATAGAATAGAAATTTTAGTTTTGAAGGATAAATGAAAATGTGTTTCTAATTTATCCTTCTACACTTTATGACTCACCGTTTTTCAATAATTCAAACCATAATCATGGGTAGCATTTATTACAATTAAATATCATCCATAATGAACATATTTTCTTTCAAAAGCCTACCCGAGCTCAAATAGTTCAGGCAAAGTTTTATACGTAAGATTATATTTGTAATAGTGAATCTCACTGGAAATCACTTCCAGCAATGCCAGACGGGAAATAAGTAAACTCAATTAACTGGTAAGGCTCCCGTCATCTTCCGCTCCCGCATTAGACTTCAGCCTCTTTTATAATCCCCACTCCCGTTTGGACCTAAAATTTTAAATATAGCTTATAATCATGGAAGATTTAATGCTAATTGATATACCGAGTTTTGCTAAGTTCGGTTCAATCGTTAGTGCCCAACAAAATTGTTGGCTCCCGTTTTAGATTTTAGTGTATATCACGTTTATACTTCTCTATACGACAAAAGTGAATATAACAAAAGTTACTCTAAATAACGAAATAAACAACTTTTGTTATGTGCATATTTGCTGAAAAGGCAATAGGAAACGAAATATCGCTATTTTTTATTTCAGGCCTTCATTACAACCCCCACTCCTGCCCGTCCCTAGAAATGTTGGTATGACTTGCTATAATGAAGGCGTTAGTCCTAATACACGTACCGAGTTTTATTTTGTTTGGTTGATTCTTTTGTGCCGAATAAAATTGTCGACTCCCGCTATATTATTTAGCGTATAACTCATTTATACTTAGATATACGACGAAATTCTATATAACAAAAGTTACTCTAAATAATAAAATAAATAACTTTTGATATGTGCATATTTGCCGAAAAAGCAATAGGAAACGAAATATCGCTATTTTTAATTTCAAGCCTCCCTTATAACCCCCACTCCTGTTCGTCTCAGAGAATACTAATATAGCCTAGAGTCTAAGTTGGGCTAGTAGTAATATACATACTAAGTTTCATAAAATTCGGTTTAGCCGTTTATGCGTGAAAAGGTAACAAACAAACAAACATACACGAAAGAAACAAAATGCAGTTATGGTGCCTATGACATGTGAAACGAAAAAGTATCGTGAAATTTTGAAAAATAATCAATGTACAGACATAGGTTACAATTTTATATATATTTATACCTTTACCCCTTGATAGACTATATTCTCTGAGAAGAACAGGAGTGGGGGTTATAAGGGAGGCCTGAAATTAAAAATAGCGATATTTCATTCCTATTGGTTTTTCGGCAAATATGCACATAACAAAAGTTGTTTATTTTGTTATTTAGAGTAATTTTTGTCATATACAGATTGGAAGTCGACGGGAGGCTAAAGACGTTTTATATATATATATATATAATTTTGAACGGACCTCATTTTCGTCATCTACTAGGTAGGGTCGATGGACATTTGAAGAAATTTTTCAAAAATCGCCAAATGATTACAACCTCAGTAGCTGATTTCCCTTAAGGGAAATCTGCTAAACTTAAAGGCATGCTATTAGTATTTTTCAGTTTTCTGCCTTAAGTATATTCCCACTCCTAATCGTCTCACATTAACAATGAGCTCATGGGAACAACGTCGTATTCCAACCTTAAAAATCACTAACCTTAGTTAGTGTCGAAAATCGGGCCAGAAGTAGGAATTTAGGGAAGGTGTTAAATCATGTATATCTCCGTTAGCGAACCCTGTAACAAGCATTAACAAAGTTATGTACTCAAATGATTGTTTAACACAGTTAACTGGAACTCGAACATTAGTCGTATTATTTGTATTTGTATGTGTGCTTTAAGTTAATCCCCACTCGTAATCCTGTGATTTACTTAAAGCTACTGTATCACTACCTAACTCATAGAATTTCAGATTACATCATCAGTATTTAAACACATGGAACATCTGTTCAGTTTACGCAGCGCTTGCGTAACAGAGTTTTATCAACTCAGCTATTGAGGTCGTACTCATGGCGCGATTTTCGAAAAATGTCCATCGATCCTTCCTAGTAGATGACGAAAATGAGGTCCGGTCTCAATTCTTATTTGGAAAATTACAATTATCGCCGTTCTAATGAGTCGGACCGTAAAATGGTATAGAATGAATCTTGTTAAGTTACTGAAGTTCTACAATGTTGTTCTATGCATGTTTTTCGTAACGCAAGTATTAAGCGAGTTATTCACACTTTCTTGTTTTCAACCTTCATTACCCCCACCCTCACAACCCTTTTATTCGTCGTTTTTTTCTTACATAGAAATAGAGAATGAAATCACAAGCGTGTGATACCAGCAGGTGGGAAATCTGCGGACTTTCATTGTTTTGTTGGTTACGGGAAGGTAATTTGTGAAGGAGTTGTGGGGGGGGGGGGAGGGGCAAACCACGGTTACTTAGTAGTTACTTTAGCTATTCAAAATTTTTATACTGATACTAGCTACGTTTCCCGGCGTTGCTCGGGATATGCTAATAATAAAAGCATTTCAATTTAAATTTATTAGCAGATTTCCCTTAACGGCACTATAGCGGTCGAAATTCTTTTTTTTCATATCCAAACTCGTTATTTAAGCATTGATAAACTAAAGGTCAAGTTTGTTAATGGCTGTAATCGAATAACTAGGAGAGGGAAGGGGTTTAGAGGAGGAGTATTTCGAAAAATCTCCGTTATTTTACATCGGATCGAAAATTTGTATAGAACTAATCTTATTGCAAATAAAATCTGCTATAAATATTGTTATACACATGTATTATCTATCATTAATATTAACGGAGATAATTGTATTTTTTTAGTTTTCAGCCTTCAGTAAACCCCCACGCCAACTCATGTCATATTAGCAATAAGCTGTTATATCATGAAACACATTATTTCAAGATTAAATACCAAATATGTTTTCTATACATTTTTTAGCAACTCTTGTATTAAGGGAGTTAATTATACTTTCTTGTTTTCAGCCTTCAATAATTCTTAACCACCCCCCCCTTCTTTACAACCCTTTTCCTCGTTTTTTTTTTACATAGAAATGGAGGATATTTGGTGAGATGAGGCCAGGAGTGTGCTACACCAGTACGTGGGATATCTGCGTAGTTTACGCAGCCCCTGCGTGACGACTTTTTTAAGCCTTACATAACGCTTCACTATTCAGAATATTTATATTATCCATTTCCTGTGCATATATCTTTTTTCAAAACATCATGTACCATATAATTCATAATCATGGATAGTATTGAGTATTTCGAATCATGTAAGAATAAGTTTCATTCTCTAAAAGCAGCCCTAAGCACAACGATGACAGCTATTTTATGTAAATAATAACCATTATTAAAAATACTCTTTTGTATGTCTGTAAAGGAAACTTTACATTTATAATGGTGCAGAGTACAGAATGAACCAAGACCCCCCCCCCACACACATCCTCTACACTATCCAACTGTTGTTGCGATTTGGCAAATCAGTTAGCCCTGATAAAGGAACTATCCTAGCTAAATAATAAATGAAGGATGAACGTCCCCAACATATATATATATTCTAATCCTCTAACGTTTGGTGCTATATATGTACAGGCAATCAAACTATTACGTGACGTGGTCAGAACCATGTTAATTAGGATTGAGGATATTTGGTCACTGTTCCTTATACTACAGCCTAGTGTCAAACACAACCATCTGGTCAGATCAGAGAGGCAACCTCATATAAACAAAAAAATAAACTTCAAAAATATCAGTAAACCCATTAAAAATACTCCCCGGCAAAAACAAGGATCCCATGGATGGATGATGGTGTCTAATGACTTTTAGCAGATTTCGGTTAAGGGAAATCAGCTATTTATTATTCAGAGCTGAGGACCAAAGACCACGTCTATTTCATAATGCATTTCGACGCAGGAAGTCAAGTAGAAACCTGTCACCTTATCTGTTCACTGAAGAGGGAATAATGAAAATTAAAGAAACAACCAAAAGAATACAGATTAACTAACAGTAAATCCATTCATTGCATCAAATGTGCAGGACAAGTGCTTCAAAATGTACAGAAATAAGAAACAATTTGTTTTCTCTCTCAGCACTCTTTTAAATTTCAGTGAATCCTCAACACTTGTGAGTGTACTATTCCGAATTTTGTTCACACATTCAGTTTATTATTTTATGAAAATAGCTTATTGATTAGGTTCAAAAGCATATACGTATTACTTAGGTATACAGAAATTTGTTATTTCCGTTTAAAATGCCTGAGTATTCATCTTATGCTGCGAACTTGATACAAGAAGCTTACGCACGGATATAAGTTATTCCATTCTTCCGTAACATACTTCTGCAGGCTGTCCATCGTGGAGAATGGTTAAGACACCAAGTTACCCTTGAATTTTTTCCTTTACCTTGGTGTTGGACTCTCCAGAAAAGGGAATATAATAGATTGGAAGCAACGGAAATGTGAATTTCACGCAGAATCAAGAGAACAAGTTGAACTCTAAATAATCCAATGTGGAAGTTCTAAACGAGGTAAAAGAAATAAAAGTCTTACCAAGGCCATGGACAAAAGGAGGGTGAAGCTTCTTGGGCATATCATTAGGCACAGCGATTTTATCATAAATATATTTGAAGATAAGGCCATTGGACATAGGGAGGCCTAGAAAATCCTATTTTGAAGATATCAAACATCTTATTGATTTCTGTGGGTGTATTAATATGAAAAGAGCTGCTTCCGAATGAATACAATGGCCTATTAGGAACGCTGTTGTAATACCAGAGAAGTTTTAATTGGACAATCGTAGCCAGAAGTAATTAGGCTGGGTTAGTTTCCCGTGAAATATAATTATTAGATGAACTTAAACACTGAGCAATCTCTTCAAATCCATCACATGCCGACAATGTCCTTTCTGAACAGAATTTCCTTTTATATGCGTAATGTTTGAAATGGCAATAGACGAATATTAAAAAATTTATATTTAAAATAGCTGGAAAATAAATACCCATATAACGAATGATTCCATTAGCTTGGCAAAAATGCAAAATGAGAATCTCTTGTAATATCAGAGAATCATGTGGCTTTAGGGAAATCTGCTAAAAAGAAAAAGAAGACAAATCAATAACTGGTAACATTCACAATTCTCTTGTATAGAACTAAAACCAAACTGCCTAAACCGAAATTAATTGTTTAAAATGTTTGATACAAAAGAACTAATTTGTAATGTTTTTAGGGCAAACCAAATTTTTAGTCTATTATTTTATGAAAGTAGCTTATTGATTAGGTTCAAGCTAATATGTATAATATTATATAATAATATTATTTAGACATGCAGAAATTTGTTATTTCCATTTAAAATGCCTCACTTAGATCGTCTAATGCTGTGAATTTGATGAAACAGGTTTACGCTATTCCTTTCTTTAAGATTTTGTTTGTTTGAGATAATTCTTCATACTCAGGAATTCTACACAATCTGAATAACCATAATGATGCAAAAATGAGTGAATTAAAGGAAAGAAACTTGGTATAGCCCATGAATTTTTGGAATCCAATTTAAACAGGAGTAGCCAACTCTTCTCTTATTTCTAAAAAGCACTCATATTTTCCCTATTTATGAATGAACATTTTTTTCATTTTTAGGAGCTCCTCCTTTCTAAATTTATAAATATATATATATGTGTGTGTGTGTGTATATATATATATATATATATATATATATATATATATATATATATATATATAGGTTTCAAAGTTATAAGTTTATGAATAATGAGGGTGAATAACAAATTTGCATATCAATAAAAAAAACGAAGCTACATCTATGAGAGAGCTACAAAATTTGTTCTTCCAATGTCTTATGTACCCCACCTTTACTGTGTTATACATTTCAAAAAGATCAATTATTCCACCCACTTCCCAGTGTGGATGTCCCAGGAACAGAAACCAAATAGAAATCGACTAAATTAATTCCATCCAATCATTCTGATGACTTGGGAGTTTAGTGTGTGCCATTAAACTACCAACTATACATTAAAAGTCTGTCATGCAGGGGCTGCGTAAACTAAGCAGATTTCCCACGTGGTTTTACAATAGAGAAATCTGCATACTGCTAACACAACACCACCGTGAGTAAATACAAACGGTAATGAAAATTCTTTCAGTTAATTTTAATAACCTCCCAACGGATACGGCTTCTGAATTGTAAACAAATAGGTCTGCCAACAACTCGGAGCTGAACAGATAGATGGACATATTCTCCACCGGAAAGAAAAACAATTACTGATATGTATCTGAATATAACACATTAACTTTATTGCAAACTATTTACTATATCTATTATTGCAATTTATAATGAGTCAGAATAATTTATATTTTAATAACACAAATTTTAGTAGCTCAAGAACTAAAGAAGGGGGGAGGGGATGAACAGAACGCATTTACATATATCTCACAAAGTAAAAGATTACAAGAGCCTAAACCAATTTCACGAGCCGAACAGTTACGGAAACGGCCGAACTAATCCGGAATCTTACGACGAGAACCGACTATAGCCGATCTCATCTCGCCCGTTATCCACACACACTTCATAAAAATGCAAAAATCTCGGTTACATAGGTTAAAAAGATTGTCAACTGGGAGACACCATTAATTTTTCACCATTAATTTTCTAAACAGGGATCAGTCCCACTCTGCATGTACATGCATGCAAGAGTTGTTGGTCATATTCCCTTCAATAATATAATTAAGAATACTGATATAATATACGATGCTATCTTAACAGTATAATAAGATACATTATCTAACAGTGAAAATTACATGAGACAGAGCAGGGGTCTTCCAAGAGCTGATAACTAAAACTACTAATTATTCTATTAACAGTTGTACAACAAAATGACAACTGTAGGAAATAACTTTATCAATAAGAGTAAACATTGAACAGATAATAACAAAAAACAAATTTATATTCGCATACTTTCTCCTCTTAATCCCTATCCTCCTATTCTAATTTTAACCATAGATGAACTTACTCATTAGTTTCACATGAAGCTCTTAAACGTCAAGTTTCACAACAATAAAAAAAAATATTGTCACTGCAACAATGTTAATAAATTTTTGAAAAAAATGTAATATGATGATCATAATAGCTGATTTCCGATAAAAGAAAATAAGGGTTGGGAAGTTAAACAAGTAAAATGGCCAAGAAAAGGTCAATACTAAATTTTGTATAAATAGTTTATACTGTGTATGTGTGCATATATATATATATATATATATATATATACACACACACACACACACATACATATATATATATATATATATATACAAAATAATGCTAGTTAATCTGTATTTAATATATATATATATATATATATATATATATATATATATATATATACATATATATATTTTTAAGGACTAAAGACAATCCATTAGGGAATAATTAATAAAATAATCTATACTAATTTTTTTGAATTTTCTTCATAATATTCAACAACTCTATTTCAATTGTTTTCAATTTTAGTTTAATATTTATTTCATGTGGTTGATTAAAAAAAATATATATTCTCGGAACCAGAGTAAGAAAAAAAAACTATCATGAAAGCAAATAATTTTACAGTAGATGGTGGGTATAAATAGAAATCATGAAATAAGTAATGATTTCAACTTTCATTCCACAATTTCCACGGTATGGAAGAATCGAGGCAATAAATATATAAACACATAAAATATATATACGTGTACACAACACTTAACACATTTATTATGATATAAAAAGGTTGTTAACGAATATAATGATTGAAATCCTTTGGTCCCATGGAGGTTATTTATATGAAATGATTTCTATGGAACAACAAAAATTTAGCACAGTATAACAAGATGAAACTAAAAATGAAAAAGATGACAGAGATCTATAAACTTTTGAAGTGAGTTTTCTAAAAATATTTGTACTCATATTTGTCACTTTAATAATGAAATAATTAGAGATAATTTCACTGAAAACTCTGGGTCTACGTAATTTATAAGAATTTGGTTCCAGATTATATAAATAATTACTTTTTTGAAAATAAAAAGACGAGTAATATCTGCTAAAAAGCCTGGTTATGGGATTATTGCAATGGGAATACTATTACCTGCACACCATGAATATGAAAACTCATGACTAATGATGCAACAATCTAAAATAATATACAATACAGTTATTTATTTTGTACAAAAATCAGTTATAAAATTAACATTTTATAATATAGCATACTATATTGGCTAAAGTGTTCATAGATTTTATACAGATTACACAAGACGCCTACTTTTTATTTCTCATTTAACTTTTTTTTTGTTTTTTTTTTTGTTATATATATATATATCTTTTTTTTTAGTCTTCTATGATATATGCATATACATTTGCAGAGTGGCACTTAAGTACACATCCAGTAAAAGAATCAAACGTGGGCCTTTCAAAGGAGTGGTAAAACTAGAACCTATGGTAAATAAAAATTCAATATATACAGCCACCTGCAGAAAATGAAATTCATGTTTATTTTAATCTATTCGAAGTAAATTTACAACCTAGGTAAGAAATTTATAAATAAATATAAAAAGGATCATTATGCTATAAAAGTTATTCAAATTATACATTTAAATTGGTAAGTTAGCATTGAGAGTAGAGTGGTACATATAATGGAATTTCAACAGGTCCATTCATATGTAGAACATACCATCAACTACACTTCCACCAGTAGAAGGCTATGCAGTTTTATATGAAAAAATATTTGATACAATATACACAGAATGTTCAGCAAAATGGACATGTTTGCTGAATCTACTCAACAATTTTATTCTTATTTACAAATTTTAGACCAATGAATATCTAACAAGATGTGGAATTCATTGAAGTTTCTAAAAAAGAAAATTTAAACAAAAAAAAAATACTAAGGTTAGAAAACCCAGGCAGCAGATCAATATGAAAACCATAATACACAGCAATCAACAAAGAATAGGCCTACATTTACATTAATTCATCTGACAAATTATGTTTAATGTTGTTTTAATAATGAAAATTATTGTTAATTACAATAAATATTATTAAAATTACAAGTTGTACATATTCACAATAATCAAACATTGAGTGCTGAAAAAATTCTGAGTGAAAATGGCACGGTTTTTACAAACTATACGGCACATAACAGGAATGTTAGGATGCTTTCATCGCTCACATCTCAATAATAAATTTATAAAAACTATTAATTAAAAAGCTTAAGTATATGGGTTTTTTTTTCTTAAAGCATTACATTTAATAAAAGTAATAATAAATAAATAAATAAGTATACAAACAAGCTGCACAAAATTAAAAAAAATAATAAAAATATATATTTAAAATTAACAAAAAAAAAGTGATAAAATAATATCAAAGTAATAATAAAAATAGGAGAATACTTGTTAATGAAAATTGAAGCTAATCACAATCATACATGGCTAAGTGGTTTGTGTAAATGCAAATAATAATAAACAAATTGTACTATAATAACAAAGAATTCAGATTATTCGAGTCAATTACAAAGCAAGCAGACTTTTAATTAATTAATAGAAATTCTCCTGACCCTATTATCCAAAAATCGTCATCGATTTATGGAGAGTTCATTGATTAAAACTTCTTCTTTCATTGCAATTCTTTTTGGTGATAATTAAAAACATAATATAGTTTAAAAAAATCAAATCAAAATTTAAAAGTTACAAAATCAGTTACAACTTTAATTAAAGATGTGTTGATATCTTTGTAACTATTCACTAAAAGAGTAAAGTAACACATCAAAAGGATAGTCAATAATGAAAATAGAACTCCTTACCATAGTATTTGAAAACCAAACATTTAATATTAATAATTCAAAAATAATAAAAAAAGAAACAAATGAAATTAAAGAAAAATAAAGGAATTATTAAAATTTATACATATAAAAAAAACAAATGACAAAAGAAAGAAAAAATTGTTATAATGTTTACTATAAAAGCATATCTAAAACATACAACTCAGTCTTAAATTCTGAAAAAAAAAGTAATCAATTTTAAAATTAACTGATTTAACCTGCAAGAATCTCAATAATACTAATAAGTATCTGCCTGCAACAACCATATAATTATTTATCTTTATGAAAGTTAAATGAGCACTAAGCCAGTGATGAGTAGATAACATTTATTATATTTACGTGTATATTTTAAAACACACTAAGTTCTGTTCTTAATTTTGAGATTTCAATATATTATCATGTGAAAAATGATTTATGGACAGTCTATAAAAAAATTGTTGTTATCTTTGTAGTGAAGGCAATGGTCCCTGAAGAGGTGGAATATAAACAATGGAACATGTAAGGCAGATGATAAATAAAGATTAGCGATGAAAGAAGTTTCAATCAATGACCGACCACATATCAGGGAATCTCTTCTATAACACCAGGCTAAGTCTCAAAACCACAATTTAATACAAGAGAGTTAGATGCTATATAAACCTTTTTATTGCCACCTAAAAATTTGAGAAATAAAAAAAAGTTATAGGAATACATATGTACTACTCATGCACTCCACAAGTATTAACATGTTATATCCCCAAAGTGAAATAGAAAACATCACTTGCCCCTCCATTTTACATTAACAAGAATAATACTAACACTGAGAAAACAAAAATCTTTTTTCTTTTTTTCAAATGATTATGCAGTCTATCAGCATTTTCGTTTATAAGATAATAAATCCGATGTGGACACCACAGACTTTGACTTCTTTTTACTCCTATTAAATAGAATAGAATGGTTTGCTATGCTTCATTTAAAATTATAACATTTGAAAGACATAAGATATCTCCTATCTACTTGAAGATCAAAAAATTTCATGTAGCATAATTATTGATCTTTTTATGATAAACAAAAATACAATGTTTTTGAATCTCTAAGAGGTACAAAAGAAATTAATTTTGACCCCTTATTTATTTTTACTTCAAACATAGAAATAAAAACAAAGCAAATGATATTCTACTAATTCAATCAAGTTAACGAAAGGACTATGGATGTTCATAAGTTAGAAGCCATTTAACAGATTAAAAGGCAGAAGGTTGACAGAAAGAATAACATTCCCGACTACTCAGGTGAACAACTCGATACCAACACTTGGTGCCTTTTTTTCAATAATTACTACTAGCATATTTCCGAGTCATATGAATCCAAACGTTAAATCTGATGGAATTATATTCAACCTCTCATTTCCTGAATTAGTTTGAATAATATTCTCGGAAGTGATTTTGGGATGGCTGAAAGAGGTTGAGAGTTGTCCATTAAAGGGTGTTCGTATGATGATGAAAGGGGAAAGGAAAGCCTTTTATTACTGCATTTTTTGTCTTCATCTTCTGTTCCACTATTTAAGATCTCATGTGATGTCTTATTTTTATTTTCATTATATGGAGATATGATAGACCTTTTATTGGACAGCTCTCAAAATTACATTTGAAATATAAATTCCTCAGTTTTCTTTTGTTTATTGGGATTGAAGAAAGATGTTGAGAGTTCTCTATTGAAGGTTGTTTATATGATAATGTACTGGGAAGGGGAGAGCCTTTCATTATTACATTTTTTGTTCCACTATTTAACATGGTACGTGATCTCTTATTTTTATTTTCATTATATGAAGATATGTTAAGACCTCTTATTGGACAGCTCTGAAAGCTGTCGGGTTACTATTAGATGCACTATGTGTCACAAATTACATTTGAAATACTAAATTCCTCAGTTTTTTTTAATTTTTTGGGATTGCTGAATGAAGTCGAGGCTTCTCGATTAAAGGTTGTTTATATGATAATGTACTGGGAAGGGGAGATCCTTTCATTATTACATTTTTTTTCCACTATTTAACATGTCACGTGACCTCTTATTTTAATTTTCATTATATGGAGATATGACAGACCTCTTATTGGACAGCTCTAAAAGCTGCCTGTTTACTATAAGATGCACTATGTGTCACAAATTACATTTGAAATATTAAATTCCTCAGTTTATTTTTATTTTTTGGGATTGAAGAAAGAGGTTGAGAGTTCTCTATTGAAGCTTGTTCATATGATAATGTACTGGGAAGGGGAGAGCCTTTCATTATTATATTTTTTTTTCATATTCTGTTCTACTATTTAACATGTCACGTGACCTCATTTTTATTTTCATTATATGGAGATACGTTAAGACCTCTTATTGGACAGCTCTGAAAACTGTCGGGTTACTATTAGATGCACTATGTGTCACAAATTACATTTGAAATACTAAATTCCTCAGTTTTTTTTAATTTTTTGGGATTGCTGAATGAAGTCGAGGCTTCTCGATTAAAGGTTGTTTATATGATAATGTGCTGGGAAGGGGAGAGCCTTTCATTATTACATTTTTTTTCCACTATTTAACATGTCACGTGACCTCTTATTTTTATTTTCATTATATGGAGATATGTTAGATCTCTTATTGGACAGCTCTAAAAGCTGCCAGTTTACTATAAGATGCACTATGAGTCACAAATTACATTTGAAATATTAAATTCCTCAGTTTATTTTTATTTTTTGGGATTGCTGAATGAAGTCGAGACTTCTCAATTAAAGGTTTTTCATATGATAATGTACTGGGAAGGGGAGAGCCTTTCATTATTACATTTTTTTTTCATATTCTGTTCTACTATTTAACATGTCACGTGACCTCTTATTTTTATTTTCATTATATGGAGATATGACAGACCTCTTATTGGACAGCTCTGAAAGCTGTCAGGTTACTATTAGATGCACCATGTGTCACAAATTACATTTGAAATATTAAACTCCTCAGTTTTCTTTTATTTTTTGGGATTGCTGAAAGAAGCCAAGAGTTCTCGATTAAAGGTTGTTTATATGATAATGTACTGGGAAGGGGAGAGCCTTTCATTATTACATTTTTTGTACCACTATTTAACATGGTACGTGATCTCTTATTTTTATTTTCATTATATGGAGATATGTTAAGACCTCTTATTGGACAGCTCTGAAAGCTGTCGGGTTACTATTAGATGCACTATGTGTCATAAATTACATTTGAAATACTAAATTCCTCAGTTTTTTTTAATTTTTTGGGATTGCTGAATGAAGTCGAGGCTTCTCGATTAAAGGTTGTTTATATGATAATGTACTGGGAAGGGGAGAGCCTTTCATTATTACATTTTTTTTCCACTATTTAACATGTCACGTGACCTCTTATTTTTATTTTCATTATATGGAGATATGTTAGATCTCTTATTGGACAGCTCTAAAAGCTGCCTGTTTACTATAAGATGCCCTATGTGTCACAAATTACATTTGAAATATTAAATTCCTCAGTTTATTTTTATTTTTTGGGATTGCTGAATGAAGTCGAGACTTCTCAATTAAAGGTTTTTCATATGATAATGTACTGGGAAGGGGAGAGCCTTTCATTATTACATTTTTTTTTTCATATTCTGTTCTACTATTTAACATGTCACGTGACCTCTTATTTTTATTTTCATTATATGAAGATATGTTAGACCTCTTATTGGACAGCTCTGAAAGCTGTCAGGTTACTATTAGATGCACCATTTGTCACAATTTACATTTGAAATATTAAACTCCTCAGTTTTCTTTTATTTTTTGGGATTGCTGAAAGAAGCCAAGAGTTCTCGATTAAAGGTTGTTCATATGATAATGTACTGGGAAGGGGAGAGCCTTTCATTATTACATTTTTTGTTCCACTATTTAACATGGTACGTGATCTCTTATTTTTATTTTCATTATATGGAGATATGTTCCTCATATTCAAATTGGGCGTACCAAATTAACTCATACTTATCTATTGAAAACCCTGAGCTGTTCTTTTTGTTTACCTTCTGTATTTTAATTGGTTATATTAATTGTATAAAGTCATTATTTCACTATAAATTAGAAGATTTTAACAATAAAATTTCTGACATAAAAAAACAATAGATTCAAACATACTCTATTTTTACTCTCACATAAAATCTCTCACATGCACACACAACTTAATTAACAGAAAATAAGATACCCTGAATTTAATTGGCCACCCTTGAGAAGAAAAAACAATCATGAATATTGCACATAAACTCCTATCAAACATACAAAATCATAACATGACAATAAAAAGGTTTATGAAGTATAAAAAAAAAAAAAATCAGTCCTTTATCTGTGCTAATAGCACAGATGTACAATACAATTACCCTATTGCCTGGGTAAGCAATATTCACAAAGTAAAATCTGATCAGATTTATAAAACTGATTATAAAATTAATAAAGCCAAACATTAATATAATGTTGTTGTTTTGGTTTTTGCATATTTTTTTTTTCAGTGCACCAGAACATTTAAAGCTTTGTCATAATTTACAGTAATATAAGAAAAAAAAGTAATTGATTTAACAAGAGACAACCATAAACATTTTATGCGGAATAGGAAAAATCCAGTTCATAAAAATAAAAGAAATATCACTATCAAATTTTCTAATGCTAATAGATTACTTTTTAAAATAAAATAATGATCAAGGAGTTTGGTCAAATACAAAATATATAATTTATATAAGAACAAATTTTAGCAACCCCAAAAATCATAAATCACAAAAATAAACAAATATTGTAATTAAATTATGTATCATCTAAGTATCACAGAAAACTCATTCCACATTTTCTTAAAAAAAAAAATTATTATTTTATTTTTAATTTTTTATAAAAAATTCATAGGTAAATTTTAATGATAATCAAAACAATGTGGAAAAATGATAGATTATAGAATAATAGTTCATAATAATTTGAAACAATAAAATATCCTATATTTTCATTGGAGATTCCAACGTTCACTTAATCTTTTTTTTATATATACAATATAAAACTTACAAGGATTTTTTATGAAATGCCATCTTAAGCAAATTCATTTATAATAGTAAAAAATAAGTAACTTAATAGTGTGTTCACCATTAAATGTGTCATGGATTTTGTAAAAACAGCGAGGACTTAATTTAAAAAAAGAAAAAAATTTAAAACGTGGAAAGGACGTACTTATTCTGAGGCAGCATTCATTCAGTTCTTTTAGTATAAATAACTAATTTTCTTAATCTAGAAAAAAATATATATAATAGTAATAAAACATTCTTTTGTCCGACAAAAGTTTAATTAGAAAATAATCCATATTTAACGAAAGGATTTCAAACGTAACAGGATACAACTATTTATAAATGCCTCAAACGCGATACTATTGCTAGATTATTTCATTGAGAACAAATAATTATAGAGGAGTATTCTTGTTAAAGAAAGGAGAAAATACTGATATACATTCAGGGAACTAGATGACAGAAATTGCATGAAAACTATTGCTCCGTGATTTTCGTTTATAAATATTTATATAATACAGATCTTAAAACAACAATCTTACTCTTCAAGAAACCTATTTATCATACATGGGAATAATATACATTATTTACATTTCATTATTTTCACATGCCTACAGGCCGACTAGAAGACCGATTATTACACTCGATGAAATCCATAATAAATTATTAATGGTGATATGATGCCCAGAACTGTAAGTCAATTCTTCATTCTTCACAACCTCATTCGGATGTTTTTCATGAACTTCTAAAAAAGACAGAGAGAAAAACAGAATAAATAAATCTAATTTGAAGCACTATATTTTTAAAAAACACATTAAATTAGCCTAAATATTAAAATCCAGAACTCCAACACAAAATATATGTACCTGTTCTGATACAAAGGCATTCATACCAAGGTTGTTGCAAGTCTTTATACATGAAACAACTTTATTAAACTGAAAAAAAATCTTTGTTCAATGCACAATGAAGCACTAAGGACTGCCACACGGCCTTGGGGGGAGGTGGGGAGGTAAAGTGACCAAGTAAAGTAGTAAAGGAACCAAGTGATTCTGAAATAATAATAAAATCTCTGTTCCATTTCTAAGTTAAATTTTATTAATATAATATCGTACATAAGAACATAGCATTTTAGTTTTAATAAATTTCTTCATGAACGGAAAATTACCTCTAGCATGTGTTGGCCGTTTTCATTGATGCATTGTTGAAGCCGGTAAATAAAATTAGCCTGAACTGGTCCCTATTTCTTTGAAGAAAATGGTGCTATAGTTACAGTAACTTCTCAGCGTTACATTAAAATGGTGAACACCTTTTTCATTCCGCAGTTACGAAGAAGAGGTATAGATCATGAACATTTATGGTTTCAACAAGATGGGGCTACGACACACACCGCCAGAGCGTCCGTGGCGGTTCTCCGCAATCTGTTTCCTAACCATCTCATTTCAAGACATGGCGACGTTTTATGGCCTCCATGTTACCTGAACTGTCCACATGCGATTTTTTTCTATGGGGTTTTCTTAAGTCACGTGTCTAAGAAAGCAAGCCTCGTACTTTAGAAGAATTAAAGGAAGCGATCCAACAAAAAATCACTCAAATAAATGCAGACCTGCTGGAAAGAGTTCAGGCTAATTTTATTTACTGACTTCAACAATGCATCAATGAAAACGGCCAACACATGCCAGAGGTAATTTTCCGTTCATGAAAAAATTTATTAAAACTAAAATGCTATATTCTTAGGTACGATATTATATTAATAAAATTTAACTTAGATATGGAACAGAGATTTTATTATTATTTCAAAATCACTTGGTTCCCGTGACTCACCCTTTATTACAGACCAAAGATCATTACATATTTATAGAGCATGGATGGATAGAAGTTAGTTCCCAATTTTCAGTGGCTATATAGCTAAATAAAATTCCTGAGCTTTGAACTTCCCCTTCTAGTACAGTAGCCCAGTGCTTTAACACACCAAATAAACTATTAATAACAAAAATAAAACATAGTTTTAATTGTTGTTATTTGAAATATAATCTATTGTAATCAAACACTATGACCCATCTTACACAGAAGAGTAGCAGTAATCTATAGTGAAGTCTTACATAAAAAATTAATTTTATTATTAACAAATGCCAACAATGGGTATAAACCCTAAACACTGGGATGGGTAAATGTCAAAATAGTGTGCAAAATAAAGCTTTGCCAAAAAAAATACCATCACCATTCAGCCTCTAATCAATTCCCGGGCGAAGCCGGGTATCTGAGCTAGTGATTTATAAACTCCTTTGATTTTAAATGCCATCCTCATGGCTATTAACGTTCCAGCCTTTAAGAAAAATATGAAATTGATCAGAAAATACTGAAGTCCCATGGTGTTATATTCGGGCTATAAGCAGGAAGGGTTAAAACAAAACTTACCCCTTTTCAATATTTCAAATTTTTCTTGTGGGAACTCCACTTTATTCATAACTTTTAAAATTCCATACACTGTTTCAAGCTGTTCAAAATATTGCTGTATCAGCAGCATGTCATTTTAAACAAGCTCAAAGTAAAAGCACTTTCAAATTCAACCAAACTGATATCATGGCCTTTTGCCAAACCGATTTTTACAAATATCTGCTTGAGCAACTTGGCCATAAGGTATACATTTTTTACACTTAATCAATTTGTTTTAAAATCACTACTTTTATTGTCTTTGATTATCCTTTTCCAAAATCTGGCTTGATTTTAGAATTGAAACTATGTTGTGAAATGTAGACACATTGCTGGTCTTGGGGATCTGAGAAATGAGGACTAGAACTTGGTTGAATGGTCCAGGGGATAATCTTTGATTAGTTACATACAAATCATGACTTACCCAGTCTAACTATTTGTTAAGATTGAACACATACAGGTGATCTGATCTAGGCTGGCAGTGAAGACCCCAAACAAAACCCGAAAAACTGCACCATACTTTGATGTTTAAATGAACAAACCTATTTGACTGCCCTAAATTAACTCTACCCTGTTTACCAGTAGTGCCTCAAATACCCATAAATAGTTTTATTTTTCCTGTGGCATAGTTACTGGTATTATTAATACTAAATGACAGAGGTGGTTCAAACACATTACAGTGTATGAAATACATAATTGAATTACAAAACAATTTTGTCTAATTAAATGAAACAATAGTCGATGACATTAAAATTTGTCCAATAAAAGGTTACTCCTGTGTAAGAAATCAGGAAGAATGCTAAGTATATGAGGTGCAAGAAGTGTAGTAAAGCGCAATCAGTTATGGATGAAAGTTGGAAGCGAATAGGTTGGTAGGATAGGTTCCCTATCCTCAACTATCTATATCACTATCACTTCTACCCATGACAATTTAACATCATATTCAACAATTGAAAACTCTATCAATAAAGAGGAAGCAAGCCATAATATAATATGTTAGAAATAATCACTGAAGGGAATAGTAATATAATATTACCATCCAAAAGCCTAGATAAAATAGCATAGAAATCTAACTTAACTATCAACCATAACCTTAAATCTCCCCCCCCCCTCCTGCCTTGAACATTAGGGTGATATCATTTTTTACAACCTTTCAAGTTTCACAGCTATATCTCTTTTAAGTTTTACAAAGCAAAAAGAATATTTAACAAAAAAAAATAATGCAAGTATGGGCACTAAAAAAATGTTGGTCATATTGTGGTATGGAGTGTAACATGTTGACAAGAGCTCTTATCCCAAGAGCCAAGAAACAATATATTACATACAGCAGTCGTTTTCATCTTATATTAGTTTCAGAAGGACCTCATAGTTTTATTGATAATTATTATCAAATTAATTTTAAAGCAGCCAGAGTCCCTGAGTAAAAGCTGTACAAAAATAATGAAAAATAAAAAAAAACTGAGGAATGTTGAAAAAAAAAAGTCCCCATCATAAAGAGTTGAAGTCAGGAGAGACCATAATCAATTGGAATATCAGATTCAGTTAAACTCAACACAAAGAAGACAAAATTCTAAATGATCTAAGCCAAAGTAGATCTTTAATCAATGCCATGGAGAAAACAAAGGCAGAACTCATTTCAAATATCTTGGAGCACAAAAAAAAACACCCCAAATGTATTTAAAAATAACAAAGTGAAGGGGACATTTGTCTTCAGACCAAGATGATTTCTTGCCTAATAATGGCTTTCAGTAAGGAGGTTCTGTGCTCATTAGATTTGTGCTCCAGAACAAAGTGTTTTATTTCTTCTTTTTCCTAAGAGAAACTGCTATCTTAATCAATATAAGTCAACCATGGCTCCTTTTTTCGTCAAACCATCTCTTTCAGAATGCACATTCAGTACAAAAGCATTTACTTTCTATGACAATCACCTAACTTAATCCAGTCGGGTCCACATAACAATTACTTTTCTCAGGAACTTTAACTGAATTAACTTACTTTCATGGAAGTCATGCATAATACAGCTTTCACTAACGTAGGATACATAGAAATATGTGCTGCCTTAAAAATATGTAGTAAATATCTTGTTTACATACAATAAATGGAATCAGTGATTTCCTTCATATATCAAGATCAATTACCATATATTTTATAAACATTTTTTTAACAAAACAAATGCATAGGTCTTTTTGAATTTAAAACATAAATTTGCTGTAGGCATCTTCGTTAAAACCAATTTAATAGAAACATTATAAATTATGCTACACTTTTTTTCAAAAAAGAGATTCAGAGCACAATAAAATAAGCCAATAAAGAAACTTCCTAAACTCGCAAAGTTAGTCACATAATTATTCTAATAAATGCATGCATTGTTACATAATCAATAAATGTGGGTTTCAAACAACTGGAACTTTATAGTTATTACAGTGCTTTGAAATAGGATAGGATAGCAGTAGGCTATAAATGATTTTTAATCATATAAGTAGATATTATCGAATCAAGGAAGTGGGATAGGCCTAAAAGAAGAGTGAAATCCTTTCTTAACCCTTTCGTTGCGCAATGAGAGTGTTAATCATAAAGTCAGATTTATTCTTGTGATACAAAAATAAGATAGAAAGAGCTTTGCCAATGCTCCTTCATTACTGCAAGTGGCAAAAAAAGACTGAGAATTAACACAAGTTGTTGGATTAGCCCCAATTTTATTTTAGGTACACAACACTTTAAAAAATAGTAAAAATAAGTAGAATATAATGTAAAGTAATCTATAAGTTGATTTAAATAGAGAACAATTAAGAAAGAAATTACTTTACATTTACCACTAAGTAATAAAAAACGTCTAATTTTTCAAGATAGTACCAGTTAAATAATTAGGTAACGCAGGTACTAATGCATAGAATAACAAATTCATACTCATATATTAGTATAAAAGACTTACTGGACTTCTTTGTAGTAGTTCGAACCATAGTTGGTACTGTAGGATGCGAATGAACAGCAGGAAATTGTGAAGTTTTGACAGTAAATGCAGGATTTCTAGTAACAGCTCCCGAGGTTCCAACAGTAGATGATGAGCTGCTACTTTCCTCTTTACTTGAGTTCATACCTATATTAAGGATTAAATACATAATTATAATCAACCACTATAAGAAAATAAATCACACAACAAATATTTTTTAAAAATGACGGCAACATTTTACTTTGATTTCAGAATAAGTTAATTTAAATTTGCTCTCACGCGAAAGTATGACCCCAACATGCACTCACTCACACATGCATGCACACACTGCATCCCAACAACCAAAAACAATTATACTAATGAATTTTATGATACCAAAGGGAGTGTTTTTTCTTATTATTTTTTCCATGCAATGAAATCAGATCCATTTGAAAACAATTTCAATTTATAGGAATAATTAAAGTTATAAAAACAGATTTTAAACTTAAAAAATAAATAAATAAGTTTAAAGTCCACACAAGCAACTTTTGTGCTGATTAGGACCCTTTGCTCACCTTGTTTACTGTATCCTTGTGTAAAAATTTTTTTTCTTACTTCCCCCCCCCCCTACACATTGTATAATCCAAACTGGCAAACGTATTGTCTTTTTCTATATTTTGTTGTTCTTAGACTGCACATTTCTTATTCTTTGTTTTTGGTAATATGAGTAATGATTTTTTTTTTATTCATTTTAGGAACAATTAATATTTTTAACTCCTATAAAGTTTATTATATTGACTGATGCAATAAGTGATTATACTTCATTTTATACCTGTGGAATGTATGTTCGTATATGCATATACATATAAATGCACACTGGTTACAAGAAATGGGACTTTATCTTTTAATGTTCAATGCTATATAAGTGAAAATATGTTCAGAGTTATATAGGGTGGGTGTTCTATGGCTGATTGCCATAACTTATAACATTTAAAGATAAGATAAATTTCTGATTTCCCTGATATTTAACTCAAATTCATATGAAAGAACAGACTGTCAAGGTAATAACAATTGGTATATATGGATAATTAAAGTAAGATCCTCAGACTAATAACTCATTTTAACAATAATTTAAACTGTGTCTGTTTACGTAATTAAATAAAACAAGAAAGGTAGTCCACTAAAATAGGAAGTTGGCTTTCTTGAGCTACTGCGACAGAGTTAAGGCTTTCTCCAGAGAAATTCTATAGATTATGATTTACCTTAAAATAGATAGCACTATATTATTTAAAGTACACGTTTTACAATAGCGTAAATGTGTCTGAAACTAGAAAAAATGTTTTGTAAGAAACAAGACACAAAATCTTTTTAAGTCTATTTCATTTAATTCTTTAAATGTAAATAAAATCTTGTACCAGTATAAATACAGAATATAACACAAAACCTTTTTAAGTCTATTTCATTTAATTCTTTAAATGTAAATAAAATCTTGTACCAGTATAAATACAGAATGTAGACGACTCTTCTTAAGCAGACATTTTCTTACCCAACTTCTTACTCCTACTTAAAGATTTTTTCAAGATAATTTAACCCTTTCATTGCTCAAAGCCACTATAGTTACGCTATGAAATACGCCGCACTATAGTGGCTTCACGCAATGAAAGGATTAAGAGAGAGTATCAAAGACACTGCTGTCTACATTTAATTTAACCCCATTCCCATACCCTCTCTTTGAAGTCAAATGTGAGCTACCTCCACTTCTATTAATTCTAAGTCTTGTTTTTGAAACTTATAGAACAAATTATTTAATGATATTATAAGTAAATTGAAATGTGTAGTACATACTACACAAGGAAAAGAACTCGCCAATTTGCCCCATAAATCGAAATATCAAGAAGAAGAGTATATAACACCATTAGACTCTATGAAGAGACACACTCTCACCACAATAAAGATCAGAAGACCTAGAGTAACATCTAGCTAAGAGGATCTATTTATAATTTTAAAAAGTATGAGGAACAGAATAGAGCTCTTCAGATTCTAGCTGAGATCGAGACATTTACCAGGAAAGTTATTGATAGAAGTCCAACCTCAAAACCGCGAGAGGACAGATAAATAAAATTTATATTGAGACCGAACACAGAATCTCTAGCCCTATCATTACCATTGTGCCACCTCCGTCACCTACTAAATCGGGTTATACAAAAATTTTTGAGGACCATGCGATTCGTCCTGGTGTTTGTTTAATCAGTTCTGATTTTATTATTATGCAACAGGATAAAGATCCAAAACATTCAAATAAACTCTTTAAAGGATATTCACAAAAAAAAAAAAAAAAGATGAAGGTGTTTTGAAAAATATGACTAAGCCAGACAAGTTTCCGGGCTTCAATCTAATTGACATGCACTGGAAAGTTGGGATTCACATTCCAACTTCACGATAAAATGCATGAGAGGGAGCTTTTGAAAAGTTCTTGGGAAAATATGACATTTGAGAAGATACGCTCATTGAAAGAATGTCACATGGATGGTCAAAGCTGACATTAAAAGTAAGGGAAGATTTTTTTTACTAATAAAAAAAAAAGGAATAATTTTGTTCTTTAATTTTGTTTTATAAATTGTAATATTTCATGTACTATGATCGTATTAATATTTCATTTGTAAACAATTTGATTTTTTTTTTTTTTATTACAGAATATATCAATTTTTTGAGGAGACTAAACTTTTAACATTAGTGTATATCTATATATTAATAAAAAAATAAATATACACATGCACATACACACCAACACATGTAGTGATGCTCACGAGCATGCACACCCACACAAAATACAAATTAATTATAATACAACACTTACTGTTATTCTGTACATCTTCAGGTCTGCAACAGACTTTGAAGACCACTTTCATGTTATCAGAGGAACATCGGCCTCCAATACGCCTATGAAGGTCATCTTGTGATGATGTTGCTACAAATAAAAAGTTTTTTATTGTTTTTATCAAAAACAGAGGAATTATTAAACTTACAATGAGTCTATCTGTTTGGGAATCAAGCTCCAATTACTGATGAGCTAAGAATTCTACACAAAAATGTCCAAGGACAGTAGTTAGCAGTTGGGTTTCAGAAATGTTTACTATACCCACCATATATTGTACTATATTAAAATTCTAAATATTGTTAATTTGTATTTAATTCAATAATAAATGAATGAATTATTAATCCGTGCCAGGAATGCTACGGACTGATATATTAGTCTGGGGTTTTAGCGCTCAATTCCTACAAGCTACTAGATTAGTTCTTTCTGTATTGCCATCTGTTGACTTCGAATTACAATGAGGGTTCTGATGATAAGGCACCAAAATGTGTCTATTGGCGAAATGTCTGGAACTAGTGGAGTTTCAAGTAGAAGAGATGGAATGGATAGTGCTAGAACATAAAAATAATTCAGCACGCGGGGCTCTGTAGGGGCTAGACTATCCTGTACCGCCGAATACTCTCCTACCAGAGAACTACGCTCCCTAAGGGTTAATAACTTTGAAGTATGTAGATTAAGATACTTGTGTATTGTCCCAGACATGTGGCTGGGACAAGGAGCAGCCCAGGAATATGTTAAAATAAATAATTATACATCAATAATAATTATGATTATTTTAATTCCATAATTTTTTAAATCAGATAATTTAAAAATGAGGTAGTTATAGTTATTGAGATTACCTTTTTTTGAATTTAATCAATTTTAACATTTCTTCCCAATAATAACTGCAAGAAGAAAAAAAAAAACATGATTGTTTTGTTTAAATTTTGAATGTGATAGAACTCTGTTCTAATATTTGCTATTAGGTTTTTGATAAATTATTTTTTCATTTGTCAATTTCTTTTGTAGCATTTATAAAGGAAAATTTTAAACCAATATTTTGGCTTGAGGGTCCAGTTTTAAATGAATAAAAAGCATTATAAAAACATCCACCATTGTTATTCTGACCTCAAAGTAACTATTGTGTTTAGCTTTAGGATGTTTAATAATCTCGGGATGAAGCAATGATTAGAAAACATGTTCACAGGTTTTCTAAATGAAAACACTGGAACCAGATGTTTCTATGCCTAGAAAATAATCTTCACTTTAAACCCTCAACAAAGGCTAAAGTGAAAATTCCTCAAACCAAGAGTTACGTACGACAGTTAAATTTAGGCTTGCACAAAGAATAGTGACACAGTCCTCATGCCCTGGGAGAAAAGAGACCTGAGAAAGACATTTTCAAACTATGAGTAAGCAATGTAGATGGAGGATCAGAAGCTAAATTGTAACCAATGGATCATTTTTTTTTACATGTTAAAACATCAAAATAATAATAAAAGGCACTGAAATGAATCTGAGATTGCATTACATGTACCTGCCAAAATGACCATATATTTTATATTTTGAGAAATGCTAGCACAAAGCTCAGTTAGATTATTATTTATGAGTATTTAAATGTAGAGTTTTTACCTGTAATTTAGAGCTTTATCCAATTTTGAGTTAAGTCCCCATTTGGACTGGCATTTTGATGGTTAGTGTCAATAGATTTTTATAATAACATTCACTGCTGTTTAAATCGATACACTAAACAATCTTCGAGATGAATTACGATAATTAAATTACGTTTAGTAGTCTCTTTTAAGCGTATTTGATCGGTGGGTGCAAAGTTCATCATCGGCTCAGGCTATAAAAAGGTTTAACCAATGCAACAAGTGGTGCTTCTTCTTCTTATAAACGTCATAAAAGTGAAACACTACCAACATATTAACCATACCTATTGAGGCAAAATCTATGATTAATTGCTGGCAACGCCATTAGTACATAAGATAAAAACTTATAAAACCAAAATGAGAGCAGAGATGGCACCCTTTATGCAAAAATGTTTTTTAAAAGCTGTCTTGCCCTGGGACTAATTTTTGCTCTCATAATAAATCATTTCAAATCTCTTACTTCTAGTAAAATTGTTTGGAAAATATTTTTGTTAGTTGATTTTGTACTACCTAAACTTGGCGTCTGTCCTACTATGTAACTTCCAGAACGGGTCAGCAATAAACAAATAAATGTAGTTGATTTTTATTTTTTTTTATAATTAATCAAATCAAATATTAAAATCTTAGGAGCCAATAACTATCCACTCTGGAACACCAAACCTAAAGGAAATGTTCTGGGCATAGGGGAATATTAACTATGCTACATTTATTCTATCCTTGGCACCATGGATCAGAAGTACAATTTCATTACAAGGTAACAGAATTTAGCAAGCCACTGAATATTTCATCCACTATTATAACAGGATAGAACATTCCATGCCACATTAAGGTGCCAGAAACACGAAACTTGTAAGCACCTTACAAGTCAAAGTTGTCTTGTAAGGTGCTTAAGAGTATAATGACAAAACTGTTGACAAAGTTGTCAGGAGCTTTGTCATAATACTCCCTCAACTCAGTTCCAAGAACAGTTTGCTTCTCCACAATCAGTCTTTAAGATCTGAAAACCAGGCTAAAATGTTGACAGAATAAAACAAATTTAGCAAAAATATTTTACTTTAATTATTAAATGAATTACAACCCCCCCCCCCTCCTGTATATGAATAGTAAAAAATGAAGTGTTCATTATCATATTTATAATCACATTATATATTATGATAGCAAACAAATGATCAGTAAATAATAATACATCATAGTATACATATACTACACTACATATACTATTACTATACATATGTGTGCACATTGTAGACTAAATATTTATATGAATACATCACGAATGACAAACAATGTCCAAATAATTAATAGAAAACACAAACATCTCCACCGTTTCACAGAAGAAAAAGGAGAGGGGGAAGCAGTTTATGATGGAATCCATTTTCAATTATTAATAGGATAAATAATATGATTGCTTATTCTAGGATTTCTTAAAATTTTAAGTCAATTTTCATCCTCTCTCTTCAGTCCATAACTAGAGCTGGGCGATCTAAGATTCGAATAGAACTCTGACCGAGAAAGGTTCAGTATTAGTCATAGAATGATGATGTCCTTGCCAAGAATAAAAGTTGACCATTCAAATAAAAAACTTTACTCATACCAGCAATAATATTCACCTAATTATGTAAGATATACAAACGTTATTGCTGACAAGAAGAAATGCTGATAAGAGAGATAGTTCAAAGCTTTGGCTATGTGAATTTCAAACTGCAGTAACAGAGCTTTGACTGTTTAACAATAATAAAAGAAGGCAGTATCAACTATCAATAGTATATATTAATCAAAATAGAAAACAGAAAACTCACATATAAAATAATAATCTTGGCCAGGCTGAAATTCTAGCCCACCAGGCTGAGGTGTGAATGATCGAAAAGTGATAGTGAAATACATCAACTTATAAGGTTTATCACAAATAGCAATTATGCGTGGATTAGGGTTAGTAATTCGGCAAGTGTCATACTCTTCTTTAGAGACCTGAAAATGAAAAATAAAATTAAAATAGTAATACTTAAATGAAAAATAATTGCATCAATTTAACTGAAAGGTAAGAACCCACAGGTTAAAACTAAAATCAATCGGAATTAAATTGTTCCATGTAATGGAAATCACTAGTAAACAGCCCCTAAGTTAAAAAAGAGATTTTTATTGTATAAATATGTTTTACTCACATTATATATAATATACTTCTCTGCATCATCTTCATGAGTGCCTGGAGTATATGTGGGACATATTATGTTAACTTGATCATATTCAAAACGAGTATTACCTTTGTTGACATCAATAATATGATCTGTATTGTCTATCCTAAATCTGAAAATAAAGAAATGAATATTAACCAATAATATAAAACAGGAACAATAGAAAATAATATTTTAAAAACACTAAAGAACAACTTAATTGTCGGCACTATGCTACTGCTGAAACCTAATGTCCAAAATTCAGTACAGAATTTAAATTCATTACAGTTTTTAGTTTTTCTGTTTAAAATTGTAAGGTTGTTAGTGTTATTATAATTGGAAAATGTTTAAAATGAACATTTAAATCTATAGATACTTATTAGTATGCTTTCAGATTTCATATACTATAAAAATATATTAATTAAATGCAAAGAGCTAGCTCGAAGTTTATAAAGATAAATTACTTAAATTTTGAAAGAAATGAGAGTGCAGACCAAGCATTATTAGTCAGACTAGATGTTTTCAACTGGAAGGCAATGCATATTTCATATGACTTAAATTTCTTTTTTATGCAACAGTGACTTACAAACATACACTTTCATGTAAAACTATAACAAAGAGGGTAATAATTATACAATTAAATTTAAAAACAATGGATTAGAATATATAAAAATTATATCCTAATAATAATAAAAATTATAGATATAAAATCATTTAATTATTTATTGTAATGTAAAATAGCAATTTGTATAGTACTTAGTCATAAACCTAATGAAGGTATTATTGCCATGAAGAGTATTTTTTATAAAATACTGACCAAGAACCAAACAATGTCCAATTTAAGTCTTGTCTATACATCAACAACTATATATTATCAGTATTTATACTCCGTATACATCGCAATAGATGTCCTCCTTTCAAAGGAGTATTTTCTTTAACTGTATTATTTATTTTTAATAAAGATTATTTTCCTATTTTAAATAATAATCCCCCCCCCAAAAAAAATATCATAAATATTTGATATTAAAGGGATTTAGAATTGTTCATACAACACTCAATGAGGATAGGGAAATCTTTTAATACCTTCACATGTGTGGTTGGACCTGATATATAAAATGTTGTGATCTTGTATTATAATGTACCAATGTATAAGCCAACATAGAAAAAGCTAGATGGTCCTATAAGTCGGCTATCTAAATTCTGAAAGATATCTCGCCAACTCTACTTTTGACAGCCACAGCTACACACAACAATCTATTCTAACTTCACTCCACTATCTATTCCAAATGTTGATTTTCTGCAAATTAAACAAAGTATTGTAATTGGGAACACTTTTAGTTTTCTGATTTCCAGGGAATTATCAGTTTTGACCCTTCATGAATCCATCTCTATTTGTACAAATGTAAACTTCTTGAATAACTCAAAATCGAGTCGCCTCAGAACGTTAAAATTCCATGTTCAAGACTGTTGTAACATTTCGTAATACACCTACCCTTCTGATTGAAGAGAGAGGGGTTTAGAAGAGGAAGGAAATAAAATTTGCAAATTTCTAAGTACCTACAAGAGATACCAGAGGTTTGCATGACTTCTTCTGATTATCATAAAAAATAGCTATAATATGTTCTATGACATTTTTTGACTCGATGCATTGGACCAATAAATAAATTGAAATCATTTTAAATGAAATGACAAAACATTTTTTTGCTTTCATTTTAATAGGAGTACAAGGAAGTCATGTAGTATAGACATCAGATTTTTATAAAATGTTTAAAAAAAATTATAAATTTAAACTTAGATGTTGGATGAGAGGAGAGTTACGTAAAACCTTAGAATTAACAATTTTTTAACATTTCCTTTAAAGGCAATCATCAATGTCAATATCTCGTACCACTATATATATATATATATATATATATATATATATATATATATATATATATATATATCAATGGAAATTTGTATCTATATATTGTTAATGCTGTAATGGGTATGTAATTTCAAGGCTTGTGAGAATTCATTGATCTTAAGACCTCAGACATTGGGAAAAACCAGGCAGTTAACACTTATTATCCTACGGTCAATTTCAGTGAGCTAGTTGCTGATAAAAGTTCAAGAAGCACTACTCACTCATAATTTCAAGGCCAAAGTTAGGACATTAGAAGCCACTTGGAGGGGTGGTGTGCTACTTATACTTGAGCAACTGTACCTCAACATGGATTGGTATATTATTTATCTTTAAGTCATAATTTTTTCATGGCTTTTCTAAGAGCTAAATTAACTACCATTTGCGCAGCCTAGCACTTAACTTTCGATTTTGTATAATCTTGTTAATGGTTGGAATACTAAATCCTATAACCTAAATAACTGCATCTTGCACTTCATTTGCAATCACTGTATACAATTCGTCAACATGCAATATAATTGAGTTACATAACAGAAATTTGTTGGGCAATAGTGTAATATACCATGATTTGAACTTCAAATCTTACCATTATTTTCTTTAGATCTCTCTGTTTTGTGGATCTGAATTGTCTTCAATCGTTAGTTGAATTTAATTCTGATCAATGAATAATTAGGATTACAATTTACTCACCTAACCCCTGTCATTTGTAGGTGTATATATATATATATATATATATATATATATATATATATATATATATAATGATTGACCTATTGAACTATCTACTCTTTATTCTTTGCACACTAACTCTGTCATTTGTGGGACTGAAAGTTGAGACTCACATCCTGGTCCTGGGACTTACAATGGAGGTTATTCCTACCACATAATTAAGTTGAATTCTTGTTATAGAAAATTGTATACCCATCAATGGAAGTTTCAATATACACAGGCAAACTCACTTTTTAAAAAGATTGTTACTTTAATGACATACATCTTAACTTAATTTACCCCAGTTTTGGCAACTACCAATCTTTATAAGCTCTGATCATCCATGGGATAAACTGGAATACTTTATACAAAGCCGGTCATCACATTATTAAGACAATCAGTTACAAGATTAGTTAATGAATGGATCAATGCTTTATTAAGACCATCAGTTACAAGGCTAGTTAATGAATGGGGCATCACTTTATTTCATCAGTTATAAGGTTAGTTAATGAATGGGTCATCACTTTATTAAGACAATCAGTTACAAGGTTAGTTAGTGAATGGGTCATCACTTTATTAAGACAATCAGTTACAAGGTAAGTTAATGAATGGATCAACGCTTTATTAAGACAATCAGTTACAAGGTAAGTTAATGAATGCATCAACGATTTATTAAGACAATCAGTTACAAGGTTAGTTAATGAATGGATCAACGCTTTATTAAGACCATCAGTTACAAGGTTAGTTAATGAATGGGTCATCACTTTATTAAGACAAAGGTTAGTTAATGAATGGGTCATCACTTTATTAAGACAATCAGTTACAAGGTAAGTTAATGAATGGGGCATCACTTTACTAAGACAATCAGTTACAAGGTTAGTTAGTGAATGGGTCATCACTTTATTAAGACAATCAGTTATAAGGTTAGTTAATGAATGGGTCATCACTTTATTAAGACAATCAGTTACAAGTTTAGTTAATGAATGGGGCATCACTTTACTAAGACAATCAGTTACAAGGTTAGTTAGTGAATGGGTCATCACTTTATTAAGACAATCAGTTACAAGGTAAGTTAATGAATGGATCAACGCTTTATTAAGACAATCAGTTACAAGGTTAGTTAATGAATGGGTCATCACTTTATTAAGACAATCAGTTACAAGGTAAGTTAATGAATGGGGCATCGCTTTAATAAGACAATCAGTTACTATGTTAGTTAATGAATGGGGCATCACTTTATTAAGGCAATCAGTTACAAGGTAAGTTAATGAATGGGGCATCGCTTTAATAAGACAATCAGTTACTATGTTAGTTAATGAATGGGGCATCACTTTATTAAGGCAATCAGTTACAAGGTTAGTTAATGAATGGGGCATCGCTTTAATAAGACAATCAGTTACTATGTTAGTTAATGAATGGGGCATCACTTTATTAAGGCAATCAGTTACAAGGTTAGTTAATGAATGGGTAATCAGTGGTTTTAATGTGGCCGAGCCATTGTCCAAATAAAAAAAATTCTTTTTAACTTTGGAAGATCTGTAATGAAAAGACTCCATTAGATTTAAAGAGAACCATTTTGCTCAACACACCCTTCATATAGGGTATTGTGCCAGAACCTAGTTTACCAACAGACTATAAAGAGTCCAAAGTCTGAAGCCAGTCTGAGAGGACTAGATAGCCTACTTATCTCTTAAATCTCATTATTCCACTAGCATACTCGGCTGAAGTAAAATTCCATCACAGTGGTGATCAAACCTGCACATATTTTAACCCTCTCCTTACAGAGAGTGGTAATACACACCTTAACCCACATGAACACATATATTTATTTATAAGTTTAGTTTCTATTTGTTTCATGTAACAAAACAGAATTGAATCCCTATATTTAAGAAATAAAAATAAATCAGGGCCATCATAAATAAATTCACAATAAAAATGAAATAGTTTTTTCTCTTTCTCTCTTATTACGAAGCATTTAAATCTATTTTTTTATTTTATTTTGAGGAGGAAATCCAATTATCTTTTGTATTTTATAAATATACTTCTCATGAGACAGTAAGTGAAAGTTTTGTTAACTACCACATACAATTATCTCCAAGGAAAAAGAAACAAAAACAGGTGAAATCCTTCCCTTGTATAATCAATTGAATTTAAAATATATAAAAAATTATCTTTCATATATACAATAGTAGCAAGGTATAAGTAGTGCATCAATTACTCTTAATACTACTTTATGCCAGAAATGTCAAGCTTTATACATAAAAACTTAAGACATAAGAATTTAAACTTGCAATAAAGTAAAAGCTAAATATAATATGCAGGAAATACAACTAAGATTATCAACAATTTTAATAAAATATGACGAAGTACTTTACTTAAACTTTAAGAAATTTCTTAGTAACCATACAATTGATAAAATGGCCATTGCACTACAAAGGCAAAAGTAAAGTAAACATGTTAAAACCTTTATTTCCAAGGGGCAAATTAATTCCCTAAAAGAGGCACATTAACACTTCCCATCACAGATTGTTTTTTTTTGTTTTTTTTTGGGTTTTTTTTATATGAAAGGAAATATATATTTATAAAAACAAAAACCTTTTGTATATTACAATGTCATCATAAAAAAAAAGTATACCCCATTGCTAGTATGATAATTAACTACTTTTTTTTGTCTATAAAACATTCATTCAAGTTATATTGGTGCTTGTTTTGTAAAACGAATAAAAAACAATCGATAAAATAATTTCATTATTGACAGTTTCAATTAAATTAAAATAAATACTATATTTTATTTTGGGGGGAATAGGTAAGCCTTGTTAGTTAAGGCATTGGTAAACCTAGAGTCGAGGGTTCAATTTTCACATAGGCAATAGGAATTTATTTAGTGACAAACTCCTTGGCCCTACCCTGGTTAGAAAAGGGTGGTAACCTGCATATAACCCGTCCCAATTAGCCATAGAAACATAAAGTGGACATAAAAACATTTTTATCTAAAACTGTGCATTCCTTGGATAAATCCAACAAATAAGATTGAATCATTGCATTTTCATAAGTATCCTAGACAATAAATATTACATGAACATAATAATAAAAGCTAACAATGTTTCTTCCAACTCAGTTTCATATCATTAGTCCCATCTAGTCTATTGTTACATCAAAGATTTGCAACTAATTTAAATATTAAAAATAGAGAAAAATACAAAGAAAGATCCTCTACTGTTTAAAGAAAATAAATAAACATTATCGATGTGTTAAGTCCCCCCCCCAAAAAAAAAAACATATAGAAAATAGTTTTTCTCATTCAAAATGTATTATATTATAAGAATGCTATATTCACTTGTACAAAGAAAAAAGAAGTAATAAGTAAATACAAAGGGTAACACAAGTATATAGTTTTAAATTAATTATTTTTTCCCTGGGTTATGATGGTTTACTTTATTCTAATTGTTCCTAACAAATTATATTTAAAAGTAGGACTTTTTTTATTTAATAATTTTAGTTTAGTTTATTATCTAAGCTTCAAACTGAAAAAATAGCAAAGCATTGGGTCTTAGGCATCAAAACAAAGTCAGTAATCATTTGTTTAAATGAATGTTATCGGCAGTTAATTTGTGACAAAAATATTTAACTATTCAAGCTCCTCTATAATATTAAATAAACCTCAGATTACCACATACTTGAAAATTGTACTATTATCAAAAAACACAAGGAGAAAGAAAATGACAGAGATACAAGTAAAACCCTGCGAGGGGGGGGGGATTTTAATTAAATAGTTATCAACTTCTTAATTACAGGGACTTTTATTTAATAATAAAAAAATAAATTTACAAGAAAAGGAATATAACACTTCGATGAGAAAGTGAGTTTACAAGTAGCCCACAGTCAAATGAACTGTCAATGCATATTGTTAAAACATCCTACCATATTAAATTATGGTTAGTGAAACCATGAAATGCTAAAAAGAAGCTCATTCCTGTATACTAATGTAGATTTTTCAAAAGATAGTTCTCCTTATTTCAAGGGAACCTGTTATCGTCTCTATGATCAAAAAGGATATTATGAGATATGTTTGAAGGATCAAAGAAGAGCAGTGTATATATGAATTTATATATAAAAGATTGGAGACTTTATAAAGCCTATTGGGATAAAATTGAAGAAATCCAGCTCAAATTTTGTAAAGAGGCAAGATTCTACAAGGCCTATTATCAACCATTAGTATGTCGATGATCAACATCATTTTTAGTTGAAATCCTTATTCACCTTTCTAAATCAAACCAAAACACCTAAGAGTGAGTTTAACAATCATATCCCTTTTTATGGTTAAACAACATTAGACTTTGGATTTCCATCTCTTAATTAATAATAAATACTACAGTGCATATCAACTTGATAAACAACTGTGGTAATACTAGACTGATTTTCAACACTCTCCAATAAAATCATTTCACAGCTCTAGGAGGCGACAAATAGCTTGTCTTAACACATCTATCTTTTTAGAGGCTATAACTGAATGCAGTATTATGTGATTTATAATAACTGTAGAATTGTATAACAGTCATAAAAGTATTTCATAACTATAAATAATGAGTTTAACTTGAATCTCCTGGTTTGTAGGGGTCGATTTATAACATCCATGGTTGAGAAGAGAGCAGAGCGTGCTCAATGTGAAAGGAGAAGGTGTCATACTGAGACATGTACCTGCTTCAACCCTGCGTAGTCCAGCCTGCTATAAGAGCCAACCACTCAGAGGCAGGAGCAAACCAACATCGCCGATTCATAGGGAAGGCGGGTGCTTGCAAATATGTTCCTTTAATTGTTGATACATGATTTATGGGAAATTATTTTGGGGGGAAATAGGTGAGTATTTAATTGTTTATTCATGTTGTAAGTTTTTAGGTTTTAAATTATATGAGAGTAACAATTTTTAAATTGTTATTTTTATAAAAAATGTTTTAATTGCTATGCCTTATGTTATTGTTTTAAAAATCATTGACTGAATATTTTTCTATTTTGTGTTATGATTTTAACAGGGCTCTGATGATGAGACTAGGCCCTCGAAAGCTAGCTCTGGAATAAACATTGGAAAACTAGTCGGGGTGTTGACCTGTTTTTCAACCATGGAAATAATGAGTTCTGAAAGGGTAGAGAAACGAGTATAAAAGAGGTAAAGATAGGAAGGTGGACACAAACGTACTCGCATGCACCTACATTCATATATAGTTCTGCATGCACACACACACAAATGCTTTGATACACCTCCCCATAGCAAGATTTATCTTTATTACGAGCAATAATAGTTTAACAAACCTAGGAAAGGGGCCTTGAATATCCATGTCTGTTAAGGCTCTATGTGATGAACTCACGAAAAAAAAAAATCATTAGTCCCACGTTGGATAGGAAAGGGTGGTTCAACCTAAGGAAAACTTGACAACAGTACCTTTAGTAGTATCAAGTTAACATTATTTTTTTAAAAAAAAATACAAGAAGGAGTGTATATGAAGCTCAAGAACAACCGAAAGTAATTTAGATTAATGTTACTTCCTTATTTAATTACAATTAGGTACATAGGTAAGGGGACACAATTACATACTACAGTCATTACAAGTGAGATAATTTTAAAAAGCAAATTGGGTTTAAAAATACAGGTTTGGCATGCATGTATGAACAGTGGATCAACAGGCCATGAAGAACCAGGTCCAGACATTATGGAAAGACGACACTTGGTCTTGGTATATTATTCTGTTTTCAGAAGGCTGTTTGCCTACTGGCAAACAAAACCTGAATTTTCTACTTCATTGTTCAGCTAGCTCCTCCTCTACCTTACAACTTGGTGGCCACCAGATAAAGATCAAAGAGCAAACCACTTTAGGTCATTCTAACAAAAAGTATTGCGTATCTCTCTAGAGTTAAGATTTATTCTATAACATTGGTTTTATAATTTAAAACTCAAATTATTTGTGTTTCATTGTATATAAATATATTTATACCACCTTTAAAAAATTTCAATTGGAATAATAAAAAGACATCTGATTAATAAGACATGTTACCTCTTTTTGACAGGTACACATATTAATAATCTAATGAAAACCAGAATAGAAAATTAATCAACAGGATTTATGACAATGAATAAATCAAACTTTGATATACCTAGTTCAGAATTCAAAACTACTAGTTTGTGATGGCTTATTTGTAATGTAAAACAATGAAGTACTATAGTACAATATTAGCTTACTAAATATATATTGGCTTTTAACTATATAAACAAATTAGTTTACATGCTATTTCCTAAGAATTTCAGTCTAACTTTAACGAACAATATTTCACTTTTCAAGAGTCAGTTCAGTGGTTATGATAAATATTACCGTGTAATGTATTTCTATTGAGAAAAAATGAAAGCTAGGCCCAACCTAAAATGAAGAAGAACTAAACAGAATAACATCAGCCCTAGCCAGAAAAATAATGATTTTACAAAATGAAAATGAGACAGTAAAATAAATAAAATAAAGTCTATTAATTGCACTATAAGAAAAAAAAGTTATAGAATGCACTAGATGGCTAAACCTATAAACAGAAACTTAGAATTTTTGTTTTGTTTATCTAATGTTTAACAGATAGAAACTATTAACAAAAAAATGTTCTCTCTCTTCAATCTAAATTAATAAATTAAATACCTTGTAATGAATATTTATAGCTAAGAAGAGGAAACTCAAAACTATTAAATGAAATAAGAAATGGACTAAGCTAATGAAAAGTTATGAGAAACTATGAATCACTTAAAAACTTCAATATCAACACTAAAAATGGTTAAATTATATAACAACAACAAATAAACAGAACATCAAAAGAGGTTAACTTTCGGCATAACTAAGGCAGGTTAAAAACAATGTATAACCATAACATAAACCTAATAGTCTAAAAACAAAATAATTATAGTTAAAACAAAGTGAAATGCAAATGTTTCACGATTTATTTGGAAAGGAATTCATGATTTATTTGGAAAGGAATACTCTTATCACAAATTTGTGACAATAAATTCTGAATTATATTGTATATTAACAAATGATACAATTTTCAGGGAATTATTAGCCAGCACATCAGTATAAGTAACAAAGTATAGATTAAAACTCAATTGCAATGAAGTTCATCAAAAAATAAATGAAAAAAAAAAAAACATTTAAAGAGCAGGGAGAGAGATAAATCATCATTAATAATTATAAATAAAGAATAAACTAAAAAGGCTTGTATGAAATTTAAGTAGTGATTATTCTGGCAATAACTATCTATAGTCTATACAAATCCATTCGAGACCTAACAAAATAAAAACTCATGAAAAGGTACCTATATAAAGGCCCCTACTAAACTGAAGGGTTGACATTTCATTCAAAACAATAGAGAATAATTAGTCATACCCATGTAATAAATAAAAACAAAACTAAATTAGGAACTGTAAAATAAGAATTCTGCAGACACATTAAAAAAAAAAAAATTATTAAGCATTTTAAAAGAAATACCAAAACTGGAATCCGGATAAAACAAATTGCCCTTCAATATTTATAAATCATAAGCATTAAGTCCATTGGAAAAGAATATATTCATACTAAACCATACACAACACTAATATGACATGCTGGGACTTTAATGTAATTTAACTAAAAAGAATTTATAAATACTAGCTAAAAAATAAACTGGAAGTGACAACTGTGATTCTGAAACGGCTACAAATAATGAAAATACTAAAGTGCATACAATTATATTTTCGTAGATATTAGCATACGTAATTAAATATTAATTAACACTAATAATATACTTACATAGGGTTTGTTCTGTTCCAATGAACATAAAATGATTTCGTGCAGTCACTCACTGTTGACAAAAGAACAGTTTCAAAACATATCAGTAGCACTAATGTCAAACAGGATGTAACTTTGGCACACGGCAATTGTAGAACAGGCCGAAGAGCTTCTATAATAAATCGGCACAGCATGTCTGGTAGGACAATTACATTTTCCAATACCATTTTCGCATTTATAAGATTAAAAAACTATATGAGCTAATAGTTCAAATGTACACAGGGCCAGCGTGAAGCCATTTTCAAGCTTCATCTGTACACCTTCTTTTAACTCGAAAACACACTTAAAACCCGACTAACTTGGGATTGCCAACGTTAACTAAGAGTAATCCATAAAGGCAGATTCGAAAGAAAGTCTTCCGAAAATAATTATGACCGTAAAGTTAACTACAAAAGTGCAGAGAATGTAAATTGGTATGTACAATGTCTACGGGCACATACAGTTCAAACCACTATGGCAGTAGACTATAGATTTTACAGTGTTGCAATAGGTTAACTATTGTTATATTTTAATTGAGCTAAAAAATAGTAATTTATAGATTACAAATCTTCTCAATCATTGTAATAAAATCTATTTTAATAGAAAGATTAATTCTATGAGCTTAAAAATCTTTACAAGGATTTGCATCTGCCCCCCCCCTCTGCAAACAGGAAATAACACTAATTTTTACACAATATTGTACGCTTTCACTGCATTCTAGGTAAAAAATATATCTCAGGACAAAATTTAATTTATAATGACGATAAATGACAGGGAGCAGGCCTATCTGCTACATATTTTCGAATAATCCAAATACCTGATACTCACGACATTAGTGTCAGATGAATCTTTAGTTTTATTACGATTGATTAAAGACATGTCAAAACTAAAGTCAAACCTAAAGCAGTGTCCCATCTTAAATGGGGACAGAAAAATGTAATTAGTTCACAACTATTTTATGAACGTCATAGTGAGGACTAAAACCTTTTCCATGGAATCATTTATTTACGCCCACTTTATGCGACTATGGCAAATTGGGACGGGGTATCTACAGGTTACCGCCCTTTTCTAGCCAGGGTGGAACTAAGGAATTTATTGAATGAGTCCGTCACCAAATATATTTCTTTTGCCCAGGGCGGTAATCGAACACGCCACTCTAGGTTTATCACGCGAGACGCCTTAGCTCACACGGCCAAACTGAACCCCCCACGGAATCATAGAAAACGTAATAAAATAAAATGCAAAAACCACAGAGGCGTAACGCATCTTTTCCACAGATTACTGATATTAAGATGCCGTTTGTAACAATTTGTTGGGAGATTGATAGAGGTTAGAGAAAGGATTCAGGGAGATTAACAAAGTGCTTTTTACCAAAAAATACTCAACAGTTAATGTCCCCGCCTTTTGACAGATATGGGCATCGACTCTTTATTTACTTGCTACTGGCTATTGATAGTGTAGACAGGTTAAAATGGTCAGAGGCATTGCTGTCACTGGGAAAACTTAGCAACATTTTTAGATTAACGAGTATGACACTAGAAGAAACGATCAGTAAAGTAAAAGCCAATGTGAGTATCTGAGATACCTTGGAAATTGCTAGGTTTATCTATGCCAATGAGACCCATTATCACCGGTGCTATTTAGCTTTGCCCTCAAATTCAAAGAGACAATTCGAAGAATTAAAACTAATCCGGGGGTAGAAAATTCAAGATGTTTACGATTTATAGTTATCTATTACGAATATTACATGATGTTTAGATCATATGTGGGCAACCCTGGGCCGCGGTAAGGTTTGATCCGGCCTGCAAGACATTTTGTAAAACCCAATGAAACTAAAATATTACATTACTAACTATTTGCGCACTAAAGTTTGGCCCACAACATGTCAAAGGTTGCACACACTTGGTTTAGATAGATAAATTTCCGAAAGGAGGTACGTCTTAGCGCACGCTCGTAAATGGTAAATGCGTGCTAAAGAGGTGGCGGATTCGATTGTTTTTGGGGTTGCCTACTTGGAAAACATTTAAGTTTCTAGAAGGAATTATAACTACAGTAGTACCATAGGAGTTGACATAAGGACTAGAATAGTTGCAAAGGCCGATGTTTCTCTGATCTGCAGAAACTCTCGAGATTTAACAACTTCAGTTGGGAAGTAAATACAGTTGATGAGACTCAAAGAAGTTGATTTATATAAATTTCAGCAACTACTGTTTTCATTTTTCTGCGTTGGTACTATTATTAAACGAGAAATTTTCTCAGTCCCTATGATAAAATTATTAGGATTGATTGTGAATGAAAACATTGATTGTTTTATCTATATTGAGACAAGAAGTAAGAATTATGTAAGAAACTTAGAATGTTTTTTACAGTAATTGGTCGAAAAATAATTTATATTTAGCAATATTGTCTCCTTAAGGTAAATATTTAAACTACTCACTTGTTAGTTATTTAAGATTAATAATGAAGCATGTCAAATAAATTTAAAATGCATATTATATGTATTTAGAATGCTCTAAAGATTGTCAAAATGTTTTATTTAATAAAATTATGAACTGTTAGTAAGATGTTAGAAAATATATTCTTCGCAAAATTAGCAAGACATTATTATTATAAAATTACCATTTTTAAATCTATTCTTAGAATTTGAGATATTTTAGATACAATATATTATTTTAG
Source organism: Riptortus pedestris (assembly GCA_019009955.1). Classification (NCBI taxonomy): domain Eukaryota; kingdom Metazoa; phylum Arthropoda; class Insecta; order Hemiptera; family Alydidae; genus Riptortus; species Riptortus pedestris. The sequence continues at coordinate 89,133,272 of CM032233.1, forward strand.
TTTGCTATTTGAGTGTGTTATGACTAATTATAATTACTTTTTAAACCTAAGTAGTTGTTAAAATAAGCCCAAAATCTTTTAAACGTAGCCAGTTATGTATTTTAATATTTAATAAAAGTAAGTATATTTCATTCGCAAGCACACAACACACACACAAAGTTTTGAACGGTCTCGATTTTTATTAGCAGATTTCCGGTAAGGAGTAACAGCTATTGAGATTGTACTCCTGATGCGATTTTCGAAACATTTCTTCAAATGTCCATCGATCCTACCTAGGTGACGATAATGATTTTCCTTCGAAATCATATAAATATATATACATGTATGTATGTGTGTGTGTGTGTCTTTTACGCGCTTTAGCAGTCGCAATTTTTGTTTGATGGTTATCAAACCCGATATGTAAGAGTTTCATGTATAGCTAATGATCAAGTTAGTTAACGGATGAAAGCGTTCCGGGGAGAGGGAGGGAGGGGGGGGGTAAAGGGGAGATATTTGGAAAATTCTAAATATCCCGTAATTATACGTCGAATCGTAAAATTGTATAAAACCAATCTTATTGAACTTCAATATCTTATAAATGTTATTATATACATTTGCTCTTTATCTTAAATAATAACCGAGACAGTACTCCTATTCATGTTCTGCATCATGAACCACTTTATTCGATGGTTAAATACCAAATATTGTCTTCATTGAACTTTTACTTTGTTAGATTAACATAAATAGGTTTGTGATGACGTCATCAATTAAGATTTTACATTCTTTACTCCAAAATGTTTATTTGATCTATACCATACTCGATATTTAACTGATTCATTCAACACTAAATATCATATTAGTTAATGGCTGAAATCGGACTAGAAATAGGGGGGGGGGGTGAGGATGAAAGGAGGAGGATTTCCGATATTGAAAATACCTCCGTTATTATGAGTCGCGCTGAAAAATGTTACTGAACCAATCTTGTTAAACTATTGATCGTCTACAATTGTTCTTCTATATATTTTCTCGTAATTGTAAATTAATGGAGTTATTCGCACTTTCTTGTTTTTAGCCTTCTGTAAGCCCCCACTACTACTCATCGATTTTTTCTCTTAGAAATAAAAAATATATGGTGAGAAGAGATTAACAGTGTGTACCATACCAACACGTAAGAAATCTGCTTAGTATACGCAGCCCCTGCGTGATGAAAAATATTTCTGGCCGTTGCTTCTGCAGTATTTTATCTCAGGGTAAGTGCTCAGCCGCTTTGGGGAATCTCCCTGATATTGATAATGGTACTCCCAATACCTTAATGGTCTAGCTTTTGTTGTGCTCTAGCTGAGTGTTCTTCCATAATAGTGGTTTTAATTTCTTTATTCTTGGCGAGTTGTAGAACACTAGCACCTGAGCACCATGCCATGAGTTGCAAAGGAATAGAATTTCATCTGCCAGGATAAGCATTATTAGCTCCGTAAAACTCTGGATTTTTGTACCGAACACGAAGTGTGTGTATGTGTGTATATATATATATATATATATATATATATATATATATATATATGACATACAAATAAAGTCGCACTTTAACTCTCCCCTCGTACTAAACCGGAACTTATTCTTATTTTCTTAAATAATTCGTAACCGATTTTAATTTGTACAATAGCCCTATTATAAAGAGCTTTAATAAATTATTAATAATTTCCCAACTTATATTATTATTATTTATTAACGTCCACTTTTTGCAACTCAGGCTAATTGGGACGGGTTATCTACAGGTAACCACCCTTTTCTAGCCAGGGTGGGACTTAGGATGTTATTTAATGAATTTCGCCACTAAATTTCCTTTGCCTAGGCGAGAATCGAACTCGCCACTCTAGGTTTACAATGTGAGATTAAGGCCAACGCTTTAACTCACATGGCTAACCTGAGCCCCCCAACTTATATTAATATTGAATAACTTTTGACACAGAAGCTTTATAGATTCTTGAAGCTGTAGTCATATCTGTCAGTGCATACCGTCGTCACTGGCTGTAGCTCGAGTACAGTTGGCAAGGCCTTTCGATGCGATGAATCCATCTTCAAGCCATCTAGAGTTGTAATCAGTAAAACTCTAGACGGCTTGAAGATGTTGCCTTTGCATCGAAAGCGCTTGCCAACAGTACTCGACCATCAGCCAGTGACGACGGTATGCACCGATAGATACGACTACAGTATCATCTATACTGGCGGTTCCAACCCTTTACTTGATTTACCATTCTTGAAGTCTTAAAAAGTATACGTATCTACTCTTGAATCTTAGGTGTACTGATAAGTAGTAACAACATGAAATTTTTTTTTCCTGTACAGAATCCTGCCTGCTCCTCTGGGGTGAAATTTTCGCTTTCCATCCCGACCTGTATCCTTAGGTCTAAGATGATCGTAAACAGCTATGTTATATTGCTTAACAAAGAAATTCCTTGGTAGCAGCCATAATCGTTTTTGTCTCCTATCTCATTTAACACGATTAATTTTGATTTCGACCAACATTCAGGAAATTTCTCTGTCTCTACGATTAATTAATATCATAGTCACAACTTACTTACTTCCAGCTACAAAAATCATTCAAAACAAATATCAAAAGCAATTTAATATGCGAGAAGGGATCGAATAGAACTAAGAATTTTCGAATTTATTTTCTCGATTTAAGGGGAATTAATTTTCATTCAGGCAATTATAATGATCTATTAACGTTCTAACAATATTCGCTGAGAAATATAGCCGATTTTTTTCAAGAGGTGATTTACCCCTTCCAATCTTAGTACCGTACGAGAGAGAGAGAGAGAGAGAAAAAAACCATTTTTGTGTTACGGATGAACTGCTCTTCTTGCACACAGTTTCAGATTTTTATTAATTTTCGGGTCCCCTAACCTCCCTTGTTAGTCCAAGTATTGGCTGGCTGGTGGAGATCTATCATCACGATGAAATTAGGAAAGGCTAGAACTTCCATTCAATTTTTGAGAGAAGATGTTCTTCTTTTTTTAGGCTCAAAACTCGAGAATATTAATACATTTATGCTTTAAGGAAAGCCAGAAAACGTCTTAATTTCCTTAAATACGTATGCTATGTAATTCCATTTGTATTTTAACTACTTATGAAAGGTCTACTATAATTTTTGATAGATCTCATTTATTTTAAAAAAACTATTATAATAAATAAATATATTGGTGAGGGCTGGACTGATTTAATTTACCAACGAACAACCACAAGCGAACCCGTATTTTTTAAAAGGGAAATCTATTAGTTTAGAACGAAATTCGAAAAGAAAAAAAAAACAGTTTTTGATTGTAAACACCGGATTGCAGACAAGTAGTTGACTGGTAGTTGCATCATATAAAATTTATACATAAAATTTTTTATGTTCAATTTATATATATAAGTATGTATACGTATAATTTAAAGCAAAAGCTTACAATATAATGGAACTAAAATTAATATAGAACATTTTAGATTCATCCATTAGCACTTAATTTTCAAATATAAAAATTGTAAACCTTATTTTACTGGGGCAAAGAACGAGTTAAAGTACATTATAATAATCTCCAAAACTGCAAATTAAAAAGAGAAAGAATAGGGTATTTTCCCCCCGTGCCATTACATTTTGTAAATTACTTTAAATAATGATCGCAGCAATAGTTTTATATTTTAATAGTATGCCAGTTACATACCGTTATATAGCATTAATCATATACCATTATTTATTTATTTTTATTCAATTTTATTTTATTTATTTATTATATTTATTTTAATAGTAATTGTTCAGCCCAATCTTCGTAAACATTAATGGGTATTTTCGGAGAATATTTAGCCTAAGAATTATGAAGAATTAAGAATTTATATTCTTAAATAAATGGACTTTGAAATATTTTTTTCAAATTGAAATACTATCCAAGGGTATAGATTGCATCGTATATCAATGTATGATGGAACATATAATTATGTTGTAGGTTGTATTTTCCTCAATGAATAAATAATAAAACGCGCCCCCCTCCTCTTTCCAAAATGTATTTTAGTTATGCTGCCATTAGCGATTTCAATGTTAATTGTATACAAATTCAATATGAGCAAGATAATTCAATTTCGAATAATATTTTAAGTCAATTCTAAAACTTTCCTGGAAATATAATACATATTAGAAAGTTACATACAACTAAATTTTTGTTGCCGACAGTTGCAAGCCTGACCATTTTAACAATATCTGAACAGCCATCACTCAACGAAACAATTTACACAAACATACCTATGTTTAATAGTATTTGAACATTGCCTTTATTTTTTTTATTTTTTTTTATCCGGTTATATTACCAAAAGGTGCAAGTTTTATTGTTACACTTCGAATCTCCCCAATAGAAATGGCTGAATCAGATAAATTAAATATAGACAACATTATCGCAAGGCTCTTGGAAGGTAATTTCTATACAAAAGCGGGAGTGGATTTTTTTTTGAGTTTACTTAAATGTAGATAAATTTTTAACTTGATTTTTGTTTTCCAATTTAGTTCGAGGTGCCCGACCGGGGAAGAACGTACAATTAACCGAAAGTGAAATTAGAGGTCTCTGCTTGAAGTCTCGTGAACTTTTCTTATCCCAGCCCATTTTGTTGGAATTGGAAGCTCCTTTGAAGATTTGTGGTAAGTATTATACTTTTCATTTAAGTGGACAAAATGTGCTTCTTGCGATTTTTTTTTTGTTTTTAAACTTTTATTCAGAGGTTTTAGAATATTTAATTGTTCAAGTTACTTTCTACTTACTAAGCATTTGTATCAATGAACAAGTCGAGAATGTAATAGTAAAATTTCTTTTGGTTACACAGTCCCATTATGATAAAATGCATTGGTCAATTGCTTTAATTTTTTTGCATCATAACTACTACATATTTCTACCTAAACTTTGTTTTGCCTGGGTTTATAGACTAAATTTATTAGTTTGCTATTTAAGAAAGCTTTCGATGAACATTTTGTTACTTTTACACTAATTCTTTGTTGTCTAATTGCTTTTATTTTGAATTTGCTTGTATAGCATTGGCATAAATAAGTTATATGCGAATATTCTATTGTTTTCCCATATACTTATATTAACTTAAATCTATGGATTTCAAAGTTTTAGTTCATATATGATGTGTTATTGCTTTGTTAAAATACATACATTTTTTGTACATATGTGACTTAATTCAAACATGCTGAATGATCAAAATGTGTAATGTTGTACAAACATTTTATTTGTGCATTTACTTTCGTCTAGCCTTGATGTTATAAAGGTAGCAGTTAGTCTATGTATTATTCCATCTATTTTTGTTTCATAAATATACTTCAATTGGGTACTTATAGATGCTTTCATGTTTTTATTATTTAAGGATTCCAAAACATTGTACATCTGCATTTTTTAATATAAGTTGTATGTAGTATATATCTTGAAAAATTATTGGCAGGTATAGGTGTTTTTTTTTAACACTGCCATATTTTCGACTTAGGAGTTTGTATTGTAAGTTTTACATTCTATTTTAGGCTAAAGAGTGATTATTCCCGTAAGTTTTACATTCTATTTTAGGCTAAAGAGTGATTATTCTCGTAAGTTTTACATTCTATTTTAGGCTAAAGAGTGATTATTCTCGTAAGTTTTACATTCTATTTTAGGCTAAAGAGTGATTATTCTCGTAAGTTTTACAATCTATTTTAGGCTAAAGAGTGATTGTTCTCGTATTTTTTACATTCTATTTTAGGCTAAAGAGTGATTATTCCCATATTAACATTTAACCTTCATGTACTAGAGTTTTGAATATTTGTTTACCTAATAGAAAAGTTTTGCTCATGGCTTTTACAAGAATGTTATAGAAAAAGTTTCAAGCAATCTTATCTTTGTTTTCGTTATTTAGTTATGCTTTAATTTGGCTGTATAGTAATACATTTATTTTAACCACCAATTATTACTTCTGAGGACTAAGGAAGGTATAAATTACTCTTTCGGACCCAGTAGTTTCTTTTATAAGATTTGAAGTTAATGAGTAATTATTCATTTTCAGACATTACATATTATACTTTAAATATATTAATCTTAATATATTGAGTATTTGCAAATATCATATTTAAGGCCTCAAAGTTCGCCAGAGTACTTACACAGCAAATTGTATTAAAGCTGTATCCACTAAAATAGAAAATAGTATTTGAGTTATAGGTCTGAAACACATAAAGTGGGGTATTATAAACTCGAATGGTGAAAGCTTGGTTTTATTTTTGTCCTTCTATCTCCACTTTCACTGTTTCATTTTTATATTCTATTATATGTTATTGACTATTTTTTTTTCTTGTTACTAGACATTTCAAGGAAAAGTTTAATGGCTAATCTTTCCATTATTCAGGTTTATCAACTGAATTTGTTAGTTTGTTACTTGGCTGAGCTTTTAATAACATTTTTATTTGATATGGAAATTTAATTTTATATTTATTTGTTTGACTTCTATCTAAATTTGTATTTCATTTGTCAAAATGAGGTTTAGGTTATCAATATTTTTTTTAGCTTTATGCAACATATATACACGTTTGAATATTATTATTTTACTACTTTTTTATTTTATATAAAATACATTATTAGTCAGTTAATATTTATTTATTTCCCATATTTGTCAATGTTAACCTTCTGCAATTAATCCTTACTTGGCAGAATGCACACAACACATGTGGGCTTGTTTATTTAAATTAAGATATTTTTCTATTTTAAATTTTGAAATACTACCATGGTTTACAGTTTTTTTTAAACTAATATTTAGAATTTACTAGATATTCTAGGATAAGATATCATGTTTTCTTACCTTTCATTTTGTTTTAAACATTGAGTTTACTAAACACACTGATCTCTAGGCCATCTATTCCTTGCTATTAATCCTAAACAAACCCTGTTTCCCCTCCTCTGGGAACTGTGATATCTACTTCTAGTTATTAAATTGCTTTAAAGTTACATTGTTTATATTGCCAGTTACGAAAGCTCTACATTTGCTCTACAGAAGTTTCATTTCATATAAGATACTAAGAGTGAGCTAAATATATAATATTCCAAGTTTATTGAGTTTTTCCCATTGTTCATCAATAACCTATTTGACATAATATTTTTATGAGCCATAACTTTGTAAGCATGAGCAGCTCTCATTATGGAGTATGACAATAGCCTAACATAAAAACTATGGAGATATGAAGTACTTCTAATATCAGGATCAATAAAAGGGCCTTGTCCTCTACTATTGTTTTCATTTTTATACAAAGTGCAGTTTCAGAGTCAGCGCACCATTGTAAGACGAGCACTGAGTCTGAAAGTGCACTTTGCATAAAATTAAAACACTAGTAGAGGACAAGGCCTTTTTATTGATCCTGATCAATTGTTTCCTTACCATCCAGCATATTCCAGAGATAGTTCTAATATGTTAATAATAGATTTAAAAAAAAAAAAAAATGTTGATAGAAAATTAACAAATCGGTAATGAGTTTCATATAATAGTTGGGATTGAGACCACGGAACTAATTTTTACACTCAAATCTAACCTATTATAAAGAAGTTGAAAATATTTCATGGAATAATGGGTATAAAATCAAAAATAGTTTTAGCAGGAATAAACAAAAGTGATAGAAAATGTAATATTTATGAGATCCTTAGATTGTGAAAATTGCTGCTTAAGGAAATGGAGTTTTTAAAATGGAACACCATTCTAAAAATTATTCTTAATAATGAGAACAAAACCTTTCTCACTAATAATGATTTTAGAAATAATCATAGGTTTAATTTTAAAACACTGATTATTAACAAAGGAATTAACTAAATGAAGCCAAAGGAGAGAGTAAATATTCCCATTTTAAAACATGTAAAAAAAAAAAAACGTTATTACTAAAAGAACTGTTATAATGCATTTGCATAAAATATTTTTCAATCTTGTTTACTATACTATTTCTGGACATCTATTTTAATGTCAGTAGGAATCCGCTGATAAAGACATCAGCTGAAAGCTTAAGCATCCATTTTAAATTCTAATCTGTCAAGCAGAGGCCTACCTTGCAGAAGGTGTTAATAAGAATGTTGGTAAATACGGAGAATATATGATTTTAATTCATATATGACACACTATTAGTCCATTGAAATTTATGATGTCAACCTTCTGTAACTAATGTTACTCAGGCTGTTTACGACGTATATGGGTCTATTTATTTAAATGTTCCTATTTTAAATTATTTATTTATTTTATACTTATATTTATCATATTCTTAAAGTTAATGACTTATCCCACACCCAATGAAGTATTACAATTATAAAATCAGTCTTTTCAAAGAACTCATGATTCCAAAATACTGATAGCATTTCCTTCTTTTTAGCGAACTGGTAAATCTAACTTATTAAGGTTAGCCGTTGTTATCCTCTTGGTTTTGCCATTTTCTATTGCAGTTAATTCTTCTTCTAATGGGTTGTTAATCATAGAGGATTTTCAAGGAGGAATTGACACATTTTGAGAGAAGATAACAATTTACTTGGAAGACTTTTCTAAAGATGTGTTTCATTTGATAAAGTAGTGATTAAAGAGATTTATCTTAACTTAATAATAATCATTCAACTTCTTTCAGGTGATATTCATGGGCAATATTATGATCTTCTGAGATTGTTTGAGTATGGTGGTTTCCCTCCTGAATCAAATTACCTATTCCTTGGAGATTATGTTGATAGAGGAAAGCAATCGCTAGAAACAATCTGCTTATTACTTGCATACAAGATCAAGTATCCAGAAAATTTCTTTTTGCTTCGTGGCAATCATGAATGTGCCAGCATCAACAGAATTTATGGCTTCTATGATGAATGTGTGTATAAATTATAAAATTATTACTTATGTTTCACAGTCCTCATTCTTAACAAACATATAAGACATATAAGTAATTGTAAGATGGTTAAGATTCGCTAATATTTTGTAAAATTTTAATTTGGTACCCTGGACATACCCAGTCAAATGGTTATTAATAGGTTACAACATGGATCACCAATAAATTAGGAAATTTTTGGATGGGAACTTCCAAACTATTGACAGATGTATAAATTATGTTCATATAAAAGGCTATAACTAAAAATATTTGCTATAAAAAAAGTTTTTTATACTTAATATATTGATTTATCATGTCATACTAATTTTTAATTTTGCTTATTATTTAAATGAACTCAACACCTTTAATTATTCTTATGGTTGTAAGATATATTTGTGCTGATTTTACTTGTTTTTTTTTTGTACTTATCAGTTTTCGGGAGGCCACTCATTTAAAGATGATTATTAAATCTTAATTGAAAAAAAAACAAAATACTTTATTATTTAAAATAACATGTCTAGAATTCATTTGAATGATAAATTGTGTGACCAAATGTAATAATAAATTAAAAGTTATCCTAAAACTGGATGGTAGCTCCATAAAGGGGTTGTCCCCGGTCATCGTCTGCCACATAAACTATGCAAGGTAGCTGTCCAAATGGTGTAATAATAAACAACAAGTGGGTTAATAAACGATCTCTGATTTTCTTATAACAAAAGAAACAGAATGACCTAGTCAAGACCTTGTCTAGTATGAACAGTATATAGCAATAACAGCGAATAGCAATAGGCTGTTTTGAACCAGAAAATATTTTATCTGTAAATAATGAGTGGCCTCCCCATTGACCATTTTGTCTTTCATAAATTCTAGAAGTATTATTTTAACAGAGTGGTAATAAAATGTTTTTTTTTTCAATTATGATTTAATAATCGTAAAATGGGTGGCCTCCCGTGTACCTTTTATTTTTGGTGGGTACCAGTACATCTCAAATACTTGATTGTTGTATATTGTGGTATTTATTATAATTATAAGATACTTAATATTAGGTTGTTTGGAAAAGTCATAATGCATTTTCCTAATAAATGTCAATTGTTCACTGTGTAAATACTTGAGTCATTGAATTTCAGGCAATGTTGTGTCATTTAGTGAGTAATCGCTCCAGTTCCATTTTGAATTAGGGTATTCCATTTTTGTTTTGATTTGTTCTTTTTAATTATTGAACAAAGGTTTGAAGGTGCCTAAATCTAAGTATGCATTTCTGTTGTCATATATTGTTGTTTTTATTTTACAAAGGGAAGAACAAGCAAGCAGCCAGTAAATTCATGTGATATTGCCCTAAAAGAACCACAGTGCCTATTGCACTGACTCCTTGGTCTGACTGACCATTCCAAGTTAATGGGACCCAAATTAAAGGAATTACTCAGGTTTATCCTACATTATACAACACAAGACATGTGGCAATTTGCAGTCGCGTCATGCCCACTCATTCATCTTAAGAAGTGCCTGCCAACACCTTAAGAAGGGGGGATACGTGAGTTAGCTCAATGTTTAGGTCTCCTATGAACTCCAAGAATTTGATGGCAGGTATAAGCATATAAAACACTTACTCCGAAGAAATCGTTAGAAATGAGTGAAGCTCATTTATTTGATGAGAAGTGGATTGTTTATGATAAGGTGGTTTTGGTCCTGGGGCAATGAATTCCCCTTAGCAACATTGTAACCAAGTCTTTATTATAGGAAAATTATCTCTTCTGAGACTTCAGAGGCATATTTTTTGAGGTCTTACCTTTGAGTCAAACAATCTATTCCGAAGTCTACTGTCCTCAATTCAGCAGTTCAAACAAATCAATAAAGCAGAAACATTCAGAACTCTTAGAGAAATCGTGTTCCACCATGGCATTGCGAGACCACCTATAAGTTTGATTACCTGTAAGAAAATGTTGAAGCTGAGATGGAATTTGTTGCCACACCCAACGTACTCTACAGACCTAGTCCTATCAGACTCCACCTGTTTCACTGTCTTCTAAAATCCTTGCTAATCTTTCTGAAATTTTTTGAGTTGAGAAAAACATGTTATAACTTTCCTGGCAACCTTATAGAATATCCATTTTATGAATACTTATATTTTTATTATGGAAAATATTCTAACTTTTTTCTCCATATAGGCAAAAGGAGATATAACATAAAACTATGGAAAACATTCACTGATTGCTTTAATTGCCTTCCTGTTTCTGCAATAGTCGATGAAAAAATATTTTGTTGCCATGGTGGTTTGAGTCCAGATTTACAAAGTATGGAACAAATCAGGCGTATTATGCGTCCCACTGATGTGCCTGATCAAGGATTACTCTGTGATTTGTTGTGGTCTGACCCAGACAAGGTAATTATAAAATTTCAATGTTTCCTGCTTCATTTTATTAGTCCTAATCTTTATATATATATATATATAAAATTCTATGAATAATTATTACAATAATTCTTTATTATGATGGGGATATACTTTAATGGTCCATTTTTCCAATACCCATTATTATGGAACATTCTTCTACTTCTGTTTCAATATGTTTACTTAATTTTTTCGCATTTCAATTTTTTATCTGAATGCCCAAAATCAAGTTCCTTTGTCATGTGCCATGTTTACTATTCAAGTAAAATAGTTTATAAGGTTTAGGATTAAGATGTCTTTGTAGGTTGTTTTAACTTGCATATAATTTGTATTGAAACTTCCGTTTCTTGTTGGAACTCGCTGATAATTTCTGGAAAGTATAGAGTATTTTGTCACAATAATTAAATTAAACTCACATCTTTTCCCCGATTTCCTCTGTTTAAATGATTTCTTTGTTATTGTTATTTTTTTTCAGGATTATTAATCAAGTTTAGGATTTTAAATTTAACTCTTTGATTCCACAATGCGAGTGCATATTGCAAAATTATGAATGAATTAAAATAATTCTTTATTAAAGATATCTCCTTTAAGGAGATGCCATGGTGTATGTTTTTGAAATAGCTACAAATTTATTTTCATTTGCTGAATGAATGGGAGTTGTGAAGGTATGGAAATATGGTGGAAGGGATAAGTTAATTGACTCACTTATTTCAAGGTGTACTCTTTTGTCATATTGCATTTTTCAGCCACATTGTGTTTTATTGGATACGTAATAATTTCAAACCAAACAACTGGGCTTGCACGTCAGAGTGTACAAGAGAGATAGAATCAAATATATTGTTAATAACCAAGAACTTAACTAATATAAGAACTTAATTAATATATAGCTTTTAGAAACATTTTTATAAAGACTTAAGATAAATAAGAACTAAAAAATTAGATAGAAAAACAACCTTAAAAATCACTATTATTAATCTAATATTTTAATGCTTTTGTTACTCAATTGTGCTTAGAGAATTTTGTAGCGTGAATGTTTATTTTTGCTATATCTTGAATTTGATGTTTGATTAAGAGCGAAATTTTTTATGTGCATATAAATGGATGAAAAACCTGTCATAGTGTAGGTCAGCATATTTTTGTGGTGATCTACCAGAACTTCAAATATGTACTCTGGAATATTTATTGCAGTTACACCATTATACTACAATATATAAGTGTGTATGTATACACACGTGCATGCACACGTTCCCATGTTTTCATTTATGTGTTTTATTTTGTTAATAGTCATATATGTGTAATTACTTTTCTGCACAGGATACTATGGGCTGGGGAGAGAATGATAGGGGTGTTTCTTTCACTTTTGGTGCTGAAGTAGTAGCCAAATTCCTTCATAAGCACGATTTTGATCTAATTTGCCGAGCACATCAGGTATTGTATAATTCTAATCCTTATTTCTAATTTCTTTGAACTCCTTACATAAATATAATAGATTAAATTAACAATCAAATTTGTGGCTGATCATCTTTCAATTACAGATTGTTCTTTTAGTCTTCTAAATGTTATAGTTTCATATTTAATAAGGTTTTAATAGTTGTCTGATAATTCTTATTATAAGATTGATTTTCATATTCTTTCATCTTATTTTATTTATTATAAGTTTTAATTTATTGGGGAACAGCAGTAATGGTAATGCACTATATTGTCATAGTACAGGTACTGAGTTCAGACCTCTTGGTCGAACTCTTAATTTTATCTTGAGGTTGGACTTGGGAGGCTTAGATAAAGAAGTAGTAATCTTTGGCCTGAAATGGCACTACAATATGCCAGGGAATGTATCAAGTTGCCCACTTGACTAATCACCAAAAGCGTGTGGCAGGCTTTGGCCCTTCATGGGCTGTTGTATGAAAGATATATGTTTCATTAGTATATTGATTATGAATGCACGCCGGAATATCTCTGGCCATAATTTACTTAGTGCTTAGATTGCATAAGGTTACTTCGGCCCATGGATTTCTTTTTTTTTAGTTCTTTATTAGTTCTTCCCGTAAGGGATATCAGCTATTGAGATTGTACTCATGACACAATTTTCGAAAAATGTCCTCAAATGTCCCATCGATCCTATCCAGAAGGTGACGAAAATGAGGTCTGTTCAAAACTGTCTATATATATTTGTCTGTTAAGGCTCTAGCAGTAGCAATTTTTGTCTGATGGTCACCAAATTCGATATTTAAACGTTTTGTGTAAAAATGAAGATCAAGTCCATTAAAATCGGCCAGTGGAAAGGGGGGGGGGTTTAGAGAGGGAGAATTTCGAAAATTCAAAATATTTCTGTTATTATGTGTTGTATCACAAAATTATATAAAATCAATCTTATTGCAAATGTTTTTATACACATGTTTTCTCTAAATTGAATATTAACCGAGATATTTCCATATTTTAATTTTCAGCCATCAGTTACCTCCCCCCCCCTCTCCTACTCATGTCATATTAACAAAAAGCTCTTATATTATGAATCACTTTATTTGAAGTCTAAATACGAAATATTCTTCTCATAGAGCTTTTATGTTTTTAGATAAATGCAAATACGTGATGTACGTGGGAAATCTGCTTAAGTTAATGGAGCCCCTGCGTGACGGACTTTTTTTATTTATTTTGTATATCTGCAGATTAAAATAATCTTTCCTTGACTTTTATGAACGATTTAGGCTCAAATGCTGTACTTTTTGCTATAACAAATGGTGTTTGTCATATGCATATGAGATGATTCAGATAGTCAAACCTGTATTGCATGTTTTCATTGTATCTTAAATAACTGTCTTTTGTATGCAACCAACAGGTCCTCCATGGTATAAAACTAATATTTTCAACCTGCGTGTACATATATAATAGTTATACAAATAGTTTGTTCTTCTTCAAGATTCAAAAGAAATCCTTTATCTAGATAGTGGATAACTATGTCCATGTCCATATCAGTATGCTTGTTGCAATGTATGAGTCGCATTCAGGTAATTTGTTTTAACCTTTTAGAATTGAACTCACAAGAAATTTTCTGAGCCATTGTGTGTTCAGGGGATAAGAAAATTCGACTATGTCGCAAAAAAATTACCTGTAATTGACCCTCAGGCAGTATGGGACTTACTGTCCCTTTTTTTTTATTTATGTATTCTTTTACTTCAAAACTTAAAATGTGAAAGATGAGGAGAAAGAAAAGAAGTGTTATATAATGTAATTTTTAATTTTATGTATAGGGATAATATTAGCTTCACCTATTCTGCTGGATTTGTTTTTCTCCTCTGCATTTCATAAATCAACTGATAAACCTCCTTTGATAATTGGTTTATGTGGATGCTAGGGTTATTAAGTGTTAATAATCTTGAAGTAATTACGTGACATATTAAGAAAATAAATTTCTCATTTAATTTCAAATACAATAATAAATATGAATCTTACAATCAAGGTGTTTAATTATTGACTGTGTTTCATGTTTTTGGCTGGTGTTTCACTTGACATACTTCTGGCTTCCTCAGGGCAATCATTCTCTGAGGCTCAACCAAAAACATGAGAACATGGTCAACACCTGAAGACCTCAATTGTAAAAATGACAAGGACTGTGGAAGTCTAGGAATATATTTAAATACAAATTTTATCTTTCACTTTTACTGTTTACTCAAAAGGCTACCTGAGCTTATATTATTATTATTATTTATAATTTACTTATATTATTTCTAGATGTTTCATATTATTAGGACAAACATTTAAAGATAATCTTAATGAAAGCTTATTTTTCTTTTTAACAGTACTTCACTGTTTTATTTTATTTGTTATTTACAATTTCCAGGTTGTTGAGGATGGATATGAGTTTTTTGCTAAAAGGCAATTAGTCACATTGTTTTCAGCACCAAACTATTGTGGGGAGTTTGATAATGCAGGTGCAATGATGTCAGTTGATGAAACGTTGATGTGCTCTTTTCAGATATTAAAGGTAAGAGATATACTGCAGTTAAGTTAAATTTTACAGCAGTGGTTGATTCCGCATCCTAACATTCGTTTTTCTGTTACGCATTGTATTTATATTAATACAAAAATTTCTAGATTGGACTCTATTGTCAAACAGCAAAATTGTCTGAAAAAAATTTTAAGAATGCTATTTATTATTCCTTAAAGAAATCATCAATTATTGAACATTACTTTTAAAATTAAATACACAGGATTATTGGTAACTTGTCCTATTCCTTCAAAGATGTGATAAATGTAACAAATTTCACAGTCTATACATATGATTGAAACTCATCAGTTTTTGAGATATGTTCAATTGGACCAGTTTGGTTGGTTTTGTAAACCAACTATAAGCATGCATTTTTTAATATCATGTACCAGGTTTGTAAATATGAAGCTGGAATATTTATAGAGAAAATACACCTTCATTTATTGTCAAGTATGACAATGCTAAAAGACATTTCATTTTAAATATATCCATTACTAGCTATACATTTTTCACATCTCTTAGACAATTTCTGAATGATACTCAAACAAACAGTTCTTTTGATCAAAACGAGCCATTGAGCCATTTTTGTGCATATTCATAAGAAGTGAAATGCTCTTAGCAAGTGCATTTTTGATCAATGCAAATAAATAGTGAGCCAAGTATAAATACCTTACCTTAAGGGCCTTAAGAGGACTGAACACTTCATTGTTTCTTTGACTAGATTTGCTGTGTGTAATGTTGTATCACCGTGAAGCCAAATCACTTAGTGATGTCTTTTTTGATTTTCAGTTTGATTGAAATAAATCATATTTTGTTGGTAGTGTGCAATGCAGAATTAATTTTAGCAGCTCGTAATATATTGCACCCTTTCGGTCCTACTGAACACAGAGCATTGTCTTCTTTCCGTAGCTATTTGGGTTTGCAATCAATGTTGATAAATCACCCTATAGTTACCCACAATCTCTTTATTTACAATACTCAAAATATATCCAGTTTACATCAACTGACACAATTTCTGAAGAAAAGACTTTCTTTTGTACCTGCTGAGCAGTATTTTGGAGATTTTTTGGACTGTCTTGTTTGGAATGGTCTTAAAACCATTTTCATCATTTGTTTCTTTCTATAAGCTTTGACAATTCAATGAGATTTTGCATCCGTTTTCTGCTAAAACTCAATGCTGTTTCATGAAATTTGTGTTATGAGTTGAATATTTTGTTTCTCTGGCCAAAAGAAAGAAATTGGCATCCTTGATGGTAACTACATTAACTATCTATGGGTAAATGCTGGTTTCAAATTTGCATACCTGGTACATTTTCACCATTTTTATTAGTAATTTAATTTAAGTAATATCTAGTGTATTCCTCTTGTATTAGTGGCTGTCATACCTATTAAATAAGCCATTAGATGAATTTTATTTGCATTTTGTACACTTAGTGCCTTTAAATTTATTTATTTATTTTCATTTATTTCTTTTCTTTAGATGCCAATGACTTATTGGCGACTATAATAAACAATTAAGGATTTATTTTTACTTATTGTAGCTCTATAATTGATGGTTTAAAACAGATGTTTTTTTTATTATTTTACTAGTAACATAATTTTATTACCACATACTCGGATAAAAAGTTAATGTTTGATTTCGGTATTTAAAAAAAACAAAAAAACTTAATCTATCAATTATTATAAACTAACTTCCATGTTGATATCAAATTTGTTGCATTTTAAATCCCATCGCATCAGGTAGAAAGGAATAGAATAGGTTACTAGTGATTCTGTTTCACAATTTAATAGATAAATATTATACTATATAATAGAAGTCTTCAAAAAAAAAAAAAAAATTCAACTTGATGATCAATGATTTTGTTATTTACTCATGTTCAAAAGTTTGTTTTCTTTCTATTTATCATTTCATGAGTGTTAAATAGTTCCTTCACATTTATATATGTTGCACAACTTCTATTCTTACTGTAATTTAGAATAGGGAACTTTTAAAACTCTTGTTTAAGATCAAAATTTTAATTTGTATTTTTTGTGTTTTCTAGAGTGTATAAAAAATACTCAAATACTTGGTATTGAATTTAATCATTGCTTTTTAGTTATCTTCACTTTGTGTTGTTTGAAATGAGCACCTATTTATAATGAGACAGTTATTTATGATCTTAGAGATCATCTACTTTGTATTTAGGTGGTGAATCTGATCTTCCCCTCAAATAGTTTTAGTTTATTAGAACCAAATGTTTAAAACTGACACTATTCAATGATACTTTTTAAGTAAAATGCAATCGAATTGTGCATTTATTATGATTGCTGTGAGCTATTATTTATTGTTAGGTACTAGTATGTTAAGAGAGCTAGCTTTGGTTGGTAAAACAGTCCCAAAAAAACCATCTTTCTTATTACAGGACAATAGTATGTCAAGAGTTGCCTTTAATTGTTTAAGCTTTACTTGAACAGTCTATGGCTTAACTCTGATGAACTAGAAAGAGAATTCTTGCCTACCACCATTAATTTAATTTTAATAGATATATTGTTACTTCATTAATTTTATTATACTTACACTTCTTGAATAATTCACTATTCAAGGGGGATCATCAAAAACTCTTTTTTTCACAATCTAGTATTAAAATTTGTGTTTTTACATAAGTTTACTTGATGCTTTGGCTCCCTTAGCAATAATCTGATAAAAGGGGAAATCATCAATATAAAAATAAACATTATAGGACAAAAGGAAATTTTCACAAGTAGATTCAAGAGGTATTTTTGCTTTAAGACATATCAATTTTAGAGTTCAATGTCAGCTATTGAGACTCATTATGTTATTTTAAAAAAAACCCTCTTCAAATACCCATCAATCCTACCTAGGAGATATGTGTAACTGTTAATGCTTTAGCAGTCACATTTTTTGCTTAAACATTGCAAGTAAAATCAAGTTTGTTAGTGACAGAGATTGGATCTTCAAAACTGGGCGTTTGGATTTAGAGGTGTGAAATCAAAATTCTAAATATCTCTGTTACTATGAGTGGATTGAAAAGTCCAAACTTTTTGCTATTTTTATATTGTACTATTGTTCTATATGTTTTCCTCTATCTTGAGTATTAACCGAATTATTAGTATTTTTTTTTTTTGCTTTTTAGCCTTCAGTGCCCACCCACTTCTATTCATCTCACATTAACAATAGCCAAATATTATGTAAGATCTTATTTCCAGCCTACATACCTCATATTGTTTTTATCAGACATTCAGTATGTGAAGTACAATTAATATTCATTCTATGCTCTAAAAGCCAGAAGCCTCCTTTTTTATTTTATTTATATCATTCTCGACATTTATTAATTTCAAGTAAAACTAAAAATTGAAGTTGTTATTAGTTGAAATTGGGCCAGCAGGAGAAGGGGTTTGCAAATATCTGTTGTAATTACTCTGATCGGAAAATGTTATATAATCAATTTTGTTCATAAAGTAATTTAATACATTTGTTGTTCTTTGAGTTTTTATATATTATTAATATTAAGACAGTCATTTTTGTTTATGAAACTTTGGTCTTCATGAAACTTCTCTCTCTCTCTCTCTCTCTCTCTCTCTCGCTCTCTCTCTCTCTTCTCTCACTACCTCTCTCCTCTTCTCACTCTCTCTCCTCTCATCTTCCTCTCTCTCTCTCCTCTCTCTCCTCTCTCTCCTCCTCTCTCTCTCACGTCTCCTCCTCTCTCTCTCTCTCTTCTCTCTCACCTCTCACTCTCTCCATCTCTCCTCTCTCTCCTCTCTCTCTCTCTCCTCTCTCTTATCTCTCTCTCCTTCATCGTCTCTCTCTCATCTCTCTTCTCTTCGTGTCTCTCTCTCTCTCCTCTCTCTCTCTCTCCTCTCTCTCTCCTCTCTCTCTCTCTCTCCTCTCTCTCCATCTCTCTTCTCTCTCTCTCTCTCTCTCTCCCTCTCACTCTCTCTCTCTCTCTCTCTCTCTCTCTCTCTCTCAACTCATCATCTCTCCTCTCTCTCTCTCTCCCTCTCTCTCTCTCTCTCTCATCTCTCTCCTCTTCTCTCATCTCTCTCTCTCTCTCTCCTCTCTCTCTCTCCTCTCCTCTCCTCTCTCTCTCTCTCTCTCTCTCTCTCCTCTCTCTCTCTCACTCTCTCTCTATCTCCTCTCTCACGTCTCTCTCTCTCTCTCTCACCTCTCTTCTCTCTCTCTCTCTCTCTCTCTCGCTCCTCTCTCACTCTCTCTCTCTCTCCCTCGCTCTCTCTCCTCTCCTCTCCGCTCTTCTCTCCCCCTCTCTCTCTCTCCCTCTCTCCCTCTCTCTCCCCCTCTCCCTCTCTCCTCTCCCTCTCTCTCTCTCTCCCCTCCCCCTCTCTCTCATCCCTCCCCCCCCTCTCTCTCTCTCATCCCTCCCCCTCTCTCTCATCCCTCCCCCTCTCTCTCTCATCCCTCCCCCTCTCTCTCCCTCCCACTCTCTCTCTCTCCCTCCCCCTCTCTTCCTCTCCCTCCCTCTCTCTTCCTCTCCCTCCCTCTCTCTTCCTCTCCCTCCCCCTCTCTTCCTCTCCCTCCCCCTCTCTTCCTCTCCCTCCCCCTCTCTTCCTCTCCCTCCCCCTCTCTTCCTCTCCCTCCCTCCCCCCTCTCTCTCTCTCCTCTCCCCTCTCTCTCTCTCCCCTCCCACCCTCTCTCTCTCCCTCCCCTCTCTCTCTCTCTCTCCCCCCCCCCTCTCTCCTCTCCCCCTCCCCCTCTCTCTCTCTCCCTCCCCCCTCTCTCTCTCGCCTCCCCCACCTCTCTCCTCACTCCCCCCTCTCTCTCTCTCTCTCTCTCCCTCTCTCTCTCTTCCCCTCCCCCCCCCCTCTCTCTCTCCCTCCCCCCCCACTCTCTCTCTCCCCTCCCCCTCTCTCTCTCCCTCCTCCCACTCTCACACACACCCACCACTCTCTCTCTCCCTCCCCCCTCTCTCTCTCCACCCACCCCCTCTATCTCTCCCACTCCCCCCCCCTCTCTCACTCTCTCTCTCACCACACACACACTCAACCCCCCCCCGCTCTCTCTCTCTCACACACACACACCCACCCCCCCCTCTCTCCTCACACACTCTCCACCCTCCCCCTCACCTCTCTCTCTCTCCCCCCACACACACACACCCACCCCACACCCACTCGTCCCCCCCCTCTCTCTCACACACTCTCCCCCCCACACTCTCTCTCTCCACCCCCCTCTCTTCTTCTCCCTCCCCCGCACACACTCTATGCCCACCACCCCCACATCTCTCTCTCCTCCCCCTCTCTCCTCTCTCCCACTCCCCCCCCCCCTCTCTTCTCCCTCCCCCTCTCTCTCTCCCTCCCCCTCCTCTCTCATCTCCCCCCCCACCCCCCTCGCACTCGTCCCATCCCCCACCTCTCTCCCTCCCCCCTCTCTCACCCTCCCACCCCTCTCTCTCTCCCTCCCCCCCCTCTCTCTCTACCTCCCACTCTCACTCCCTCTCTCTCATCCCACACAGGCCTCCCCCCCCCACCACACACACCCCTCCCCCCTCTCTGTCTCTCTCTCTCCTCCCCCCTCTCTCTCCACCTCCCCCTCTCTCTCACCCCCTCCCCCTCTCTCTCTCTCCTCCTCCCCCTCTCACACCCCTCCCCCCCCACTCCGGCTCTCTCCCTCCCCCTCTCTCTCTCTCCCTCTCCCCCCTCTCTCACTCTCTCCTCTCCCACACCCCCACACACATCTCAATCTCACCCCCTCTCTCTCTCACACACCTCCCCCCTCTCACACACTCTCCCCCTCTCCACCTCCACCCCCCCCGCTCTCCCCTGCCCCCCCACACCCCCCTCACCCTCACACCCCCTCTCTCTCACACACACACACCCCCTCATCTCTCACCCCCCCCCCCCTCTCCGCCTCTCTCCCCCGACACGTTCCACACCCCCCCCACACGCTCTCAACAGCTCCCCCTCTCTCTCTCCCCCCCCCCACCTCACACACGTCTCTACACCCCCCCACCACTCTCTCTCTCTCATCTACATCTTCTCCCCCCCGCCACACACCCACTCCTCCCCCCCTCCTCTCTCTCTCTCTCTCGTCTCACTCTCTCTCACACTCTCTCCCCCTCACTCTCCTCCCACTCCCCCTCAGCACTCTCCCTCCCTCCCCACACTCTCTCTCCCTCCCCCTCTCTCTCTCCCTCTAAAGTAGGCTGTATTTTATAAACCCCCATAGTGTAATCGCACCCCCACTATGATTCAAATGATCTTGAGAAAAATGTTATCAATACTACTTTGGTACCACCCAGAAAAGGTTTCGTTGCCCCCTCTCCATATCAAATTGGGGTTGATGAAACAATTTGTAAAATTGTTTGGCAAAAGGATGGGGACTGTTTTTAAATATCTATGTACAAAATTCCCTAAGCTGTCAGAAGGCAAAGTTGAAAGAGGGAGTTTTCACTGGCCCCCATGAATAAGTCTAATATTATTCTTTGTTTACCACTTCTGGGGGGTGGGGTTACGGTACAGTAGATTTTGTGTTAAGAAGTTCAGAGATCGTGCTCATTTCAGGTTGAA
>CM032233.1:89160000-89317500 GCA_019009955.1 Riptortus pedestris
TGGAGAATACACTATTAAAAGTCAACAGAGAAACATAAGGCATTTTGTGGGGAAAGTTTATTTTGCTTTACTTTAAATTAAAACTTTGTGATTAATATAAGTCATGGGCCCCACTTAAGGTGTGTAGAAGATGTGAAGATCTTCGTTTGTAGTTTAAGGGTTAGAAAAATGCATTTCAATTTGGAATTACTATGATATGGCATGAGCAGAAAAACTATACTAATACCACTGATTGCTAATTCTGTTCAGTTGACGTAAAGAGATTCAATTAAAAAAAAACAAAAGAAGCATAAGTTATCCTAACCTTGACTCAGCTATACGGCCAGTGGCCCATAGCTTTGAATTACCTATCCCACAGCCAACTTCCAGTTTGAATGAATACCCGAGTGAGTTGGAGGATGAAGTTACATTACCTCCTTAGGGTGAGTATAGCTCAGAATTTTCTTTAGACAAAGATGAAAGGCCTCAACTATTTTCTCAAAGTGAGCTCAATGATCTAGTAAGAGATTTAGGTCTTTTAAAAGATGCAGGCAAACTGTTAGGCTCCAGATTAAAATATAAAAACCTTTTATCATCTGGCACCTCGTTTTCAAGGTACAGACACCGAGAAAAAGAATTTACCCAGTTTTTTTTTTCAAAAGAAGGAAATTTAGTTTTTCACAATGATGTGTAAGACCTTATGCATTGCTATGATATACAGTATGACTCATCTGAATGGTACCTATTCACTTATTCATCCAAAACTTGTCTTAAAGTAGTATTATCGCGCAATGGAAATAAATTCCCATCGCTTCCGATGGGGCATTCTGTGCATATGGAAAAAAACTATAACGATTTGGCTATTATCCTGGAAAATAATCAAATATCAGGACCATCAATGGATGGTTTGTGGGGGATTTCAAATTGTTCACGATGCTTTCGGGTCAGCAAGCAGGCTATACTAAATACCCATGCTTCTTGTGCTAGAGGGATAGTAGAGCCAGAGAACAGCAGTGGACTAAAAGCGATTGGCCACCCCAAGAAGCTTAAAACCTGGAGAGAAAAATGCTATCAATGCTACTTTGGTACCACCAGGAAAGGTTTTGTTGCCCCTCTCCATATCAAATTAGGGTTGGTGAAACAGTTTGTAAAATCGCTGCAAAACTGGGGACTGGTTTAATTACCTATGTACAAAATTCCTTAAACTGTCAGAAGCCAAGTTAACAGAGGGAGTTTTCACTTGCCCCGGCATAAGAAAACTTTTAACTGACATACTTTTTGTGGAAAATATGAATGAGAAGGAAAAAGAAGCTTGGATATCGTTCAAGGATGTAGTGCGAAAGTTTTTGGGAACTACTAAGGATACTGACTATAAAACCATTGTTCAACGGATGCTAGCAGCATACGAAGCTCAAGGCTGCAAATCAGCTTGAAGGTCCATATTTTACACTCCCACATGACTATTTTCCTGAAAACCTGGGAGCTTACAATGAAGAACAGGAGGAGCGGTTTCACCAGGATGTCTGTGATATCGAGAGACAATACCAAGGAAGATGGGATGTTACTATGCTTGCAGACTACTGCTGGATGCTTAAGCGGGAAACTAATGATGGAAATTGGAAAAGGAATCTGCGAAATATCAAGGAAAAGAAGAAGGTTTCATAAAAAACATGAATAAGTATAATATTGTTGCTATATGCCTCAAAATAATGTTTCATTGGCTGTAAAAAAATATTAGGGTTGAAAATCTTTGAATAAACGAGTACTTTTACCAATTTTTTGTGTTTGAATTTGAAAAAAAAAAACCCTTATGTCATAGAAACAAATAAGACATCACTTCTGAAATCAATGCATTCTAAAACATCTAATTCAGTAAAAATATAATATAAAGAGTTTAGATTTCACCATTCAGTTAAAAATCCACCATTTACAGTTGAAACTTATCATGTGTTTTATACCATTGTTATATGTTCATTTCAGGAGACATGTGTGTAAAGAAAGGCTTTGATTAATTTTAATATGAGGTATTTCAGAAAATACTTAATAATAATAATAATAATTAAATTTTGATATTTCAGAATATATTGAAATTTAATTATGACAAAATGTTCATTAAAAATATGTATTAATATATAATTCCTAAATGTAACAAACCTTATAATTATAGGCCCTTGAAGATTTAAGAGTATGCGAAGCATTAAGCAATTATAGATTAGCTATGAATTTTGGAAGACCACAACCAAGATGTACGTAGTATATATATCAAGAAAATATTTTTCAATTTATTTAGGGCTTATTTAGAATTTATTCTGTGTTTTAGTCTCTGTTATACTTACGCATCATTTATTCTTTAATTTGTCAATCTTTCAATCTGATCAAATCACAATATTTATGCCCTTCTTAATTAGTTTTTTCTGATATATTATAACTTACCCATATTTCTTTTTAGAATATCTTTTAGTGTATATCTGTCTCTAACAACCATCTCTAACCAGACTTATCAGTCAGTATTTGTTGTATTCATATGCATTTCTTCCCTGTATTACTTTTTGCTACCCATTTAGTTCCCAAAAGTCATTTAGAGCTGCTCCATTAATCCCCCCCTTCGTTTTGAATTTACTTTGTTTTTCTTGTTTCAACATGAAGAGCTCACTCCCTGATTAGACACATTGAGTTGTATTGATTAAATTTTGTCCTTTTACATTGAATTGGTAAACTTAATTTTTCTAAAATCATTGGGCGATGAAGGATATTCATTGTTTCTGGTACTTGATTTATAAATGAAGAAACATTCATTACCTGTGGAGATATTTATTCGACTTTAGGCTTTTAAATGTAAGAATTTATTTTTCAAAACATGCTGTATATATAAATATATATGTACATACATATATACAAAAGAAACAAAACTGACATTCAATTAAAGTATTTGGGCTAATGAATAGAATATAGGATCATTTTTAGTAAATTGTAATACCTGAAAACACTTAATTTTTTTTTTTCTTCTATGTAACATATATTATGGAATTTCAAACTAAACACTTCTAATTTTTTAAACATTCTTTAACTACACTAAAGGAAATTTACCAATAAAATAAAAGAAAAAGATGAATAAATTACTATTTTACAACTATAGTCTAAATAATTTGAAGTCATATTTTTTTTTTTTTTTAATACATCTATCTAAAATAAATAGGTACACCTCTATTTTAAAAATATCACAACATCACTACAGATAACTGTTAGCCCATATTTCTCATCAAACCCCTACCCCTAAATCTTTGAGTCAAGCAATTTCAGAATACAATACATTTGTTTGACAGTGATACAGCTAACATCCAAAAATGTATTAATATATCTTTTGTTTTTCTGATGTAATGGCTCACTCTTTGGTCAAAAATGGTAATTTAACTAATGGACTTACTGATTTAACAAAGACTTAAGACTTTTCCCTTATATAATATTTAATTGAATAACTCCAGATGCTATGTAATAAAAGATTAACTAATTTGATGCAATTATATAAAATTTGGCTCACATATGCAAAGGCACATACATGTAGTATTCAGTAGGTCCAGGACCCATCTTAGGTACATTAATATTTCTAATAAACATTAATGAGCTTTATGCTAACTAAATTCTATCAGATTTGCTCCTAATTTATGGATATGACATGAGTTAAGGCGATGAATAACACCTAATCTTAACAATCAGGCTGCCAGCCAGTTACTTCGAATTCCGGCGTTGTGTGTCACTCATTTTTTTAGTTCTTTTTTCTTATGTGTTTTGGGTTCCAATATATGGGAAACGGTTTTAAAAGAATTATACACAAAAATTTAAATTGTATGTTATGGACCCATCATTGGTCATGGTAATCTGTGTTGTATGGGTTAGTATTCATTACCAGAACTATGATGTGCCTTCATGGACTAAAGAGTATTTATGGATTAGAATAGATAAAATAACACTAAAACAAAATATTATTTTTAATAAATTAATGAATATTTATTTAAAAATATTAATAATAACAGAAATAATTTTAAAAAATCATAAAAACAACTATTTATACATTACCTAATAAGTAGCAATTATAATTCTAGTTAAAGAAAACAAAAATGTTTAAGGGCATTACATGAAAAAAAAAAACAGTCTAGGGGTTTGTGCAGTAATTGAGTTAGAATTAAAACTTGTTGGAACGGACTTGACTGGTATCAACCCTCTCATGGTCAAGGCAAAGTTCTAACTGTGTGCCTGTAAAAAATAAAGCTTTACCCACAGTGCTGAATGTGAGACTCTATGCTCCATATGTATATTGGAACAACGGCATTCAATATTAAGCCCAAATAAAACTTGACACGAGTAAATTATTATAAAGCATATATAATAAAGACTTATCAATAATAAAACATGATGGGAGTGAGTTAAATTATGAAAGTTTTATACAAACGTAGTCACAAATAAAACAAGCACAATAGAAGTTCATACTTATAGAAAGGAAACACAAGTCCTTCATGTTCTTCAAAGAATATAAAATGATTCTTTTACCCAGAATATATGTTTACCATAAAATGTGTATCAAGCATTTTTTTGGAGGGGGGGGGTATTGTACTTAAATAATCTCAATATGGCATAACATTTTTTATTAAAGTTCTTAACTACAAACTAAAATTTTGAGAAATAGACATTTTTTGGAGCTAAATTATCTAACATTGTCCTAGAAAATGCTTAAAAATAAAATCTTGAAGCATAAAACCACATGAAAAACCTTAATGTTAGGATGATTTTATAGACATTATCAAAGGTGTGAACATTTGACATTAACTTTTAATATAAATAGTACGCGTTGAAAGCATACAAAATAATTCCTGAATAGGTATATTGTCTTTTAAAGATGCGGCCAGCTCCAATCTTTTATAAAGCATGCCATAAATAATGCTATATAAGAAGCATGTCAATTAATTAACAATGCATGTTAAATATATCTCAATGTACTGTAATTAACAAAATTAACATGATAATAATCAATTAACATATAATAATCAATGTATTTAGTATACTAAGACATTTTATTATTTAGAAATAGCAATTCATTGTTTTTAATTAATTACTTTACTTTACTCATTATTGTATAGTGATGTACAATAATTAGTAAATCTATATTAATATGGTTAGTGAAATTTCATCTTATTCTATTTAATATATTTTCTAGGTTTGTTGATGGGAACTAATGGCATATTCAATTACTTTTTTAAAGATTTAACAAAAATAAATTCATTTTATTTCATTTAAGCTAAAATCACTGGTATTTTTGGTTAAAGTACTAAATAACCCATTCACTGTGGTGAACTCATATGAGTCGAGGGAAGCCAGGCCCAAAGGATGTTGGATGTGTATATTTTATGAGCTTGGGACCTTCTCCCTCGATGCTTCTTCACTATGGTTGACTCACAGGCTAGTGACCTTATGGCTCATAGCCATATTATGGCCAACTAATAATACATTAACTCCAGTTTAAAGGCTATAGATAGATATTCAGTTCATTGGTTTCAAGAAACCTCTTCAATCCCCGCACTTTACTTCTCTATTTGGCCAATCCTGCTTCCCAAGGTCCTATTACTCAGTTTTATGGCACTCTATTCTTGAAACATATTCTTGCTACTCTTATTCAGTTTTTTTTTTTTTTTTTTTTTTTTTTTTTTTTTTTAAGTTTACTAGAATTAGCAAGTTTAATGATAGAGGAAAGAATACCCAAAATAGAAAATGTTATTACAACGGTCACTAAATAAAAATTAGATAACAAGGTAGAAAAATCATGCCTGAGTTAGTAAGGGAATAATGAGATAACTCACAATGCAGGAGGAGAGAGGTGTAATAGTATATAATCCTCAAAAAAGGATGAGGGAGCACATCCACCCACTCCTAAGGGCTCCCCTCCTTCCCTGTAGTCTTAAGTTTTAACTGGTTTTTAAAAATACCAAAGATAAACCTACCAAAAGAAAGTGCAAAACTACATAGGAGAGTCTGGTGTGGCCAGTGCATGTTTTTAGCAGATTTCCCTTAAGGGAAATCAGCTATTGAGGTCATACTTATGACGGAATTTTCGAAATTTTTCTTCAAATGTCCATCGATCCTACCTAGTAGATGACGAAAATGAGGTCCATTCAAAACGGTATATATATATATATATATATATATATATATATATATATATATATATATATATATACAGTAGAGCGTCGATAATCCGGACTAATTAATGTCAGACCACATCCGTATTTTCGAAATATCCGGATTTTTGAACATCGATATAAAAACATCGTTTTAAGAACAATTTCATACTACATATGGTGAAAGGAGCATAAAAATCGTTAAATATATTTATGCATATAGTTTATTAATTAATATGTAACTAAAAATATACATATATGTATATGTATACACAAATAAATAAAAACTCACATGAATGGGTTCCACTAGCTTGAAAAAAAGTCATCTATTTTCTTTTGTGTTAACTGTGAAAGACGTTTTTCAGCAGCCATGTCCCTGGTTCTTCTTAACGTCATCAGTTGAGCTGCTGTACACTCCCGCTGATTTTCCAACCACAAGATGGCTGTTTCTAACGCTTGATATGCTTCAGCATGTGATGGACCAGGAGTTGTAACATCGTCGTCTGTGTCCTCAATTGAATCCAAAGAGGAATCGCCTGCAGTTATAGCACTCACTATCTCCTCGTCGTTTAAAATCTGATACCCTCTGTCATGGCTGTCACTGTTTAGCCAGTCATTAGTATCACTCTTGTCGCACTCTTCACAACCCGGAATTAACTTTAACACCACAGTCAAGTTATCCTGTTCTTCACTTTCTTGAATTTCACTCGCTGAATTTAAAGGCCACAATTTGTTCCATGAATTTTGCAGGTTTTGTGGCGATAGAGTTTTCCACGCATCAGCGAACATAAACGTGCAGTCTTTCAGATCGTGTTTCTTCATGAAAAATACCACACATTCCTCATCCCGTTCGGCTAAAAGGAGACGTCGTAGTACCATCTTCCTGTAATTTTTTTTAATTTTTGCAATTACACCTTGATCCATCGGTTGTATTATAGCAGTGATGTTTGGAGACAGGAACATGACCGAAAAATTTGCATTAATGGAATTTAATTTTTCCACTGAAGGATTGGTCGGTGCATTGTCCAAAAGTAATAAAACCTTGCCCGTCTTCCCTTCTTTCTTCCTAAACTCCTCCACTTCTGGTATAAAATCGAGTGTGTACCACTCGGTAAATAAATTGGATGTCATCCAAGCACTTCGGTGGGATTTATATTTCACAGGAAGATTCGGAACATTTTTAAAACAGCGAGGTTTCTTGCTTTTACTGATAACTAATAAACTTAAGGGATGTGTACCACTGGCATTACTGCAAACCATTACTGTGATTCTCTCTTTGCTGACCTTAAATCTCGGAGCTGCCTCTTCCCGTCGTGACGCTAAGGTTTTGCGTGGAAGCGATCTCCAATTCACTCCCATTTCGTCAGCATTGTATACATCATCTCGAGAATAACTTTCCGCTCCAACAAACACTAGAAACTTCTCCTTAAACTCTTCAGGTGAGCTGACATTTCCAGAAAGAATTTCCCCTTGAACATCAAGCTCCCGTATCCCATGTCGGTTTTTAAAATTCTTGAGCCATCCGGTGCTGGCTTTGAATTCTGATGGTCCGACTAGTTGTTCATTAAATTGGATTGCTTATTCACAGATTAGAGGTCCAGATATAGGTTCCCCTA
Source organism: Riptortus pedestris (assembly GCA_019009955.1). Taxonomy (NCBI): domain Eukaryota; kingdom Metazoa; phylum Arthropoda; class Insecta; order Hemiptera; family Alydidae; genus Riptortus; species Riptortus pedestris. The sequence continues at coordinate 89,167,763 of CM032233.1, forward strand.
AACTTCTTCTTTAACTGAACCAAATGAATATTGCTTCTTCCAACGTTGAATCCTTTGCCGAACGCGTTGTCTTTCTTTTTTTCGACCCATCTTGAGAGTCAATTTTCGATGCGAACGCCAAAATGGTTTCCTTGTTCTTTTTTATGTCACTAATAGTAGAAGTTCCAACTCTATTATTATTTCAGTGGAAACAGACAGGAAATAACATTATAAGGAAGCAGGCCGGCTTAGCGGTTTTGGTTTCTCGGAACTGTGTCTAACGAACTTACATACTGAAAAATTTGGTTCTAGGAATTACATGCAGTCTCCTTCCTGATATTTTTCTAGACGATAATTCAATTCTTTCCCGGGCTTCAGAAACTTCAGTTTAGCTTGTCTCGTGTGCATTGCGTATCGCTAAAAGACGCAAACCATTTTTTTTTTTTTTTTTTTTTTTTATTTATTTAAATCTCTGGAATAAGTCCGGATTTTTGATGTTCCGGATTATTGACATCCGGATTATCGACGCTCTACTATATATATATATATATATATATATATATATATATATATATATATATTTGTGTGTTACCGCTCTAGCAGTCGCAATTTTTGTTTGATCGTTACCAAACTCGATATTTAGTTGTTTTATGGAAGAAAGATCAAGTTCGTTAACGGCTGAAATCGGACCAGTGGGACAGGGGGGTTTAGAGGGTAGGATTTTCGACAATTCGAAATATCTCCGTTACTATACATCGGATTGAAAAATTGTACAGAATCAATCTTATTGCGAATTAAATTTACTATAAATATTGTTATATATATTTATTCTCTGTCTTGAATATTAACCGAGATATTTGCATTTTTATTAAATCTGGGCGGCTAACGGACGAGAGTGACTTTCCTGCCAAAAGCTTGTTCGGCCGTTTCCTTAACTATTCGGCTCTTGTGAAATTTCTCTATTGTAAAACTTCATGTGGGAAATCTGGTTAGTTTACACAGCCCCTGCATGACGGACTTTTTAATGCTAGGGCCACAAAATCTTATCTTGCCAGCTAAGGGTCCTGAAACTTTTTCTCCACGTGTCTTAGTAATTTTAAGTTTTTCTAGATGTTTCTAAAAGTAACAATAACATCTTGAGCTAATCCACAGGATTTTTTAATTTTGGCTCATAAATTTCATTGATTAGATTAATTAATATAATGTATCAGAACTAATTATTTTCATTGGCCCAGTTACCCATGGTTTACAAGTTTTTGACCAAATACTTTTTTATTCACAAATATATGCATCACATTAATTGTGTCAAAACATCCCAATTAAAGGAATTGACAGTCCCACCCCAAGTAGTCTTTCACATCTTTTACACTTAGTACTTATTCATATATAGCCAAACATTCCATTTGTGTATGTGTGTGCATGGGTCACGCAGGTTAGGGAATATTTTATAAAGACAACATTACAGCATTTATAATATGTGTAGCATTATAGAGATGTGTTGAGAGCTAGAATTCAAATTTTTAACACTTTTGAGAACGTACCACCCAGAGTAGGGAAATATATGAGTAAGACGGTTGTACATCAGATGGGTCTATTTGAAAAGTCGATATTGTTGTCATTTGAAGAAAAGAAGACAAGGGTATAGTTCTTGATCCAACAGTAAGATTCGAAATAAGTAAAAAACAAGAATTTAGAAATTAAATTTAGAAGAACAAGAAGTAAATTTAGAAAAAATAGGCTACTACACCCGAAGCTGTCCTTATTTTAAAGAAATATACATTATAGAAAATTGGAAAGTTAAAGGGTTACTGTTTGAATCCAGAGGAGTTATACCCAAGTCAACTGCCCAATACCTTCATGATCTTAATACAGGGTGAGGCATAATAACGAGCGATTTTTAAAAGACTGTTAAATAAAAACATTTTGTTACAAAAATATGTTTATATCACAATATTAAAATACATGAAAAAGCATTTTCTGCAACAGTAAAATGTCTGTTATTTTTTGAAAATAACTCCAGTAAGATGACGTCCGTTTAGACGCACACATTCCTCGAGCCGGACCTTGAAGTGACTCATCACATTGCGTAGCATTGCCAGTGGGATATGACCAACTTCCTGCCGGATCCTTCAAAGCTCTCAACCCACTTTTTAATCGCACATGCAGACGGCACCGGCAAATTCCGATTAATATTGAAACGTCTGCGGAATGCACGACGTGCTAACTGGTATGAACTACCGTTTTGATAAAATGCTTTGACAGCGTACACACGATGCTGTGGGGTCCAGCGCTCCATTGTGATTAAATGCTATTTCGCTCCAAACGTAACTGACGCTATCCCCTCCACCTCCATCCAATGCAGCTTGGTTCACGCGGTTTTTTAAATCGCTCGTTAATATGCCTCACCCTGTATAAAGACTGAAGAAATAAGAAAAATGTCAACCAATATTCTAAAAGTTTCCCATAAGAATAGTGCAATTCCTTTAATGTCATAATAAAGTTTGACTTCTGCTGCTCCCTTAGTAATATCCCAACAAAAAGAATATATATGACTTAAAATGGAAATAATTACCTTAAATAAGGCAGATAAGGAGGCTGACTTTGATATGTACCCCCAAAAAAGGGCGCAGATAGATTTGTTGTTTGTTTTTTTTATGGGCTCTTAAATTTAATCCATCGTTGATTTTATTTTTCTAGTAAAAACTATAATAACTAAAGATGTTGAAGTTAGTTTCACTTTGTTCGCATGAACAACTGCCCCTCACTCGAGTTTAATCAAAACAGGAGGTGCATAATGACAGTCCTTAATATGAAATCTCAAAATTCTGAGGATAGTCATTTTTGTGATATGAGTACATACATATCGATTATGATGCGTGTGTGTGTGCAGACATCACATCAAAACTTTTCATAATGGGTTCAGAAAGGGTCATCAAAAAGGATAATAAAATTGTAAATCTGAAAATCGAAATTTTTCATTGTTACAATACTTCCTTATTCCATACAAGGAAGTAAAAAAAACAACATTTTATTTGTACAAGGAAGTAAAAAAAATAAACTTTAAAAGGCCTTGGCTAAAACCCATTTAATTGCATATTTTTAATTGACACTTTAATTAAAAACTGTGTGTGTGTGGGCGTATATAAATATGCAAGGAAGGGCTTTGCCAGCGGCAGGTGTGTAAAACTATACTCATTATCCCCTGACTTTCTTTAGATTCCGGTGGGGATAGTAGTTGGTGAATGCCTTTCAAACTTAACAGGTAGTTAGTATAAACCCTTTTCATCACTCTTACCAGCTTGGTTCTTGAGAGTGCTCTCTAATTCTAGCAGTGAAATGTAATCTCCACATCTGTCTTTTATTATAAAAATTAAAAAAAGATAATGTTCCAGTGAGTTTCAAATTGTGGTGATCCCAAGTAAAGTAAAATTTATGACTCATTTAGAAAGGTGAACGGAAAATATGCAACTGCATAATATAAAAAGACAGGTAATAAAATGAATGGAGGTCAAAGCCAAGTATAAGATAAACATTAGAAAAGTAGGAAGAAAATGCTATTTTCTGTAAAAAAAAATTGCATTACAAAAGACAGATAGTAAATTAAAAGTGGATGAACATAACTTGGGTAAAACCTTTGACCAATTGACCTTGTTTCTTTTGAATGAAATGTATTGTACATTTGTATTGAATTTGAATTTTCTTGGCTAAAAATATTGAACATTTTTTAATCAAAATGATTTATTTTAAAATAATAATTGTAAAACAAAAGTTTTATTGTGGCTTTGTAAATAAATTTGTGTTAGAAAATATGGACAGCAGATTTAAATGTCTTGTGTAAATAGACACTTGCAGTAGTTGGTACGAAGGATCTTTACCAAAAATGGGTGCGTATATTTACGCAAATGACCCTGAGGACTGAGGAAAGGCCCTTTCAGGAGATTGAACAGCTCCCCTAGCTTCCGCACACAAAGTGTTTAACAGGTTTAAGAGAAAAGATACATGTTTTTTAATTTTAGGAATAGGTCATTTTTCAATATAGTTAGATTTTAGCAGTGAATGTAAATGAGGAAAGATAACCATTTTTAATACTTTAATCCAAACAATAAATGTGAATAAATTTATATGTATACATATTCTTACACTTTTATCTTATTTATGTTTGTAGCCTGCTGATAAAAGAAAATTCACATATGGTGGGCTTAACACAGGGCGTCCTGTAACTCCACCCCGGGGCGCTACCAATAAAAACAAGAAGAAGTAAGCTTTTTTGAAGAATCTTTATACTTAATGTGCGTTCACACTACTCAGCCAAGTGTTTTTTGACACTAAGGGATGAAAAAAAAAAGCTGAAAACGCTGCTGTTGTTTGTTGACATCCGTTTTATTTCAATGTCAAAACTTTGGTTGTGTTACTCAAATCTGTGAATTAGAACTTAACAAATAATTTTGACAAACTCATATTTATTATAACATTTTTATGGTTATTCATTAGTTTTAGTAAATTTCATTGATTATAGCAATTTTAATTAATGTCTGTAATGTTGAATTAGTTATAATTTTTATTTTTTTAAACAGGAAATCAGGCTTTTTTCTATTTCTAGTGCTATTTATTTTCAGTGTATGTGTTTAATTGTAAATGGAATTTAAATGAAATTTTAATTCAAGGCCTCATATTGTTCATCACTCAATTAATTTTGTTCAGTGTGAAATTGCCTCTTACATTTTAGATTTGACATTTTATTGCAAATTGGCCATGTTTATTGTTATCTGTATCATAATATATGAACTCCAGAATTGTATGAAATTATGTGTATTAAATTGTAAGAAAAAAGTAATTAAAATATGTCGTATAGTTGAAAATGAGTAAAAAGTAAAATATTTTTAAGCAGGATTTCTAGGGCACCACAGGTTATTTATTGTACTTCCTAATAATTGGTGTTATATACCTTATAACCTTTTAGAAGAGAGTGTTTTATGAACTATATATACATATATACACTTCCTATCCTGGTTTTATGAAATTTGCTGCCACCATTTTCATTGTAATAAAATATCTTGTTATTTATTTTTTATCCTTTAACATTTATGAAATTTATGCTCGTTATAAAACACATACCTGTATATTATGGAAAAAAACCTACCATTTTTAAAAAATATCAATATTTCTCTGATATAGATAATATTTATTTATTTAAAGGTGGCTGATGAAATTAAAACATGTGAAAACATAATCTATAAATGCCCATTGAAAATCTTGGCAGAAGAGAGGAGTGGGACTGTTAACTCTCTTCTCTCTCCCACTTCATGCTTATGTTCATTTTTGTTATAATCAGCATTAATGTTATAGTAATATATTCTAGTCCCCTACTTTCGAGTTTCCATCTTCTTTTTTGCCCATTAATTGTCATTAATGCATGTTTACAGTGTTTCATATAAATAATTAATTGTATTGTGTAAATTTGTTTTAATTTCTTTGTAATTTTTCCATTTGTTCCTATTATAATTGGATTTGTTTATGGAAAATCAGTTTTCTGAATAATTTATTTATATTAGTGGAGTCAAAAGCACATATCAAGTCTTTTTGTATGGAATTATTTAAATGAACAATTTGTATGTCTTCTAAATTTATTTTCCATACCTGTTTGCTGGTTTTATTATGTTATAGTTAATGTAACATATTCTTTTTGAACTGAAGGACGATGAATTTCTCGTAATTACAAATTATGGTGCCTTCAAATCGATATTAATGAGAAGAATGAAATCCCCCAACTAATGCTATCCACACACAAAGCACTTTGATTGACGGTGTGCCATCAGTTTGCATAGAATTGAGTAGGTCTACTGCTGCACAGGACTGAAGTGGACAATTCTATAAATTTATAACAAAAGGCCTAGTTCTGTGATCACTATGAAGCATTTTTGGAGGATTAATTTTTTTTCATTTTTCTGAAGTACTACATAATCATCATTATTCTTAAAATCTCTTAATGTTTCAGTTCTTATTAACTTGAATAAATATATAATTTTATACCACAAAAACAGCAAGTAGCTATGGATCAGAATGTAATGTTGGTATCTGATCAACTGTATGTTTGTAAAATTTTCATGTTTTGTTTTATTTATTTTTATTACTTTACCTATTTTAGTTAGTATGTTGTTTAAATTTTGTGTTTGTAATAGGAAATAAGTTACACTCTTATATAACATATTGTTGAGTTTGTTTTTATCAGATACTGTTTCATCATATTCCTGAACTATAATAAATGATTAAAAGAAAAATTAAACTTGAGTGTTTTGTATTCCTTATTATGTGTGATTCCTTTTACACAATTATGAATTTTGACCAGGCATTAAAATTATTATTATCTCTATCTCCTGCAAATGCAAAAACAAGCGATATTATATTTGTAGCTCAGACGTAAATTATGGTAAATCCATCTTTTTAATGAATTGTTTGTCTGTACTTATAAGTGATGGTAATAACATTTAATAGTAAAGTATGGTCAACTAAAGTCTGTCATGCAGTGGTTGTATAACATGAATTGAAACCTAATCTAGACATAAGTAATGCAACAGTTTAAAATGAAAGCCGCAATACTAGAAGTGGAGGCACTGAAGGCTTAACAAGAAAGAGAGAAAATAACTCCATTAATTGTTGAGATAAATAAAAGTGTATAGAATGAAAATTGTAGGGCATTGCTTTATCATATCAGAAAGATTTATTAGATGAAATGTTCTGATCCTATACAATATGACATATTTATTTATTTGATATTTATTGTAAGCTATAGAGGAAGGCTTCCGTGGAAAGTGAAAGGGCAAGTTCCAATTGGGCTGCTGGTAAAACAGGTGAACAATATGATCCATTGTTCAACTCCAATCACCTGAAATGCAACGAATGTCAGGAGATTAAGGTGCAGCTCTGTCTTGAGTGGCTTGGAAATTGTACTTCTGATAAATAATGCATTTGAGAATTTGTGATCTAATCATCATCCGACACTTCAATATTCAGGACCTCTCACACAGTAATGCTAACCAAATTTTTGTACCAGGGTGCCCTCTTTTTGTATGCACCTCTTGTATGATATTGTACACAATCAGGTGTTTCTCTGGAATAATAGCTGAATTATCTGAAACCTTCACAGCAAGATTTGCCTTAGACCAATCAGTTTGCCATCTATTTCAGTTGTAAAATTACTCAACTTCACGAAATTGACATCACCTTAGATAGCCTAATCTATTTTGTCATTCTGAAAAGATTCAATTTGAATGTCTTATGATTAAATACTCTGCTTCTTGTATTTCCTTCGAGGTTAAATATGTGTTAGACCGTAACACTTTTTCAATCTTCTTTGGGTTTTGATTAATGGCCTTAACTAATTATCATTAAATCCATGTTTTGTTTTAATTCTAGCTTTCTTGAGCTCTCCAATATATTATTAAATATCCAGATTAAAATTCTAAGGGTCTTAAACTAATTGGAGTGTTGGAAAATCAGCTCAAATGCTAAGTGTGAATGTTCTGTATTTGCTGCTGTGAACAGACCCGTGATAATTGTCTTCCTCTCTCAATTTTCGAACTTCAAATTAAGGCAACTTACGTAAACAGCCACTGATCGGAGTTACTTCAACCAATCTGGGCTCAGCCACCACGCACAATCGAGTAAGTCCTTGCCCATACAATCCCTAGTCAAGAAGTCAGCTGGATTCAGATATCCTGGAATATGTCTCCAGGTATTTGCATCTGTTAGTTTCCTTCTTTCTTATCTCTATTTTGGAAAAATTACTCCATAGGTCATTCTTTTTCATCCTTGTAAGGTACATAACATTTTCTGGAAGGGTTTATTTTACACTGTGTCCTAATCTGCCTCCAATAAGTGATGTTAACAGTTTTAGTCTGGGAAGGACACTCTCAAAAATACACAAGCTGTATAGCCAAGTTTACTCGCATCTACAATAATACATCAAGCCACGGCCAAGCAAAGTTAATTGCGTAACAATTTTCTTCATTAATTTATAAATTATTTTAAAAAAGTTGGAACGCTTCTTCCATCATAGCTATTTTAGTTACTGCAGGGAAATTTTTAATCCCACATATCTGGAATTTAATGTTGTCTTTTAACTATTTACTACTTTAGACACCACACATTAGGTGTGTTGTCATAGTGATAATTTGGTGAAAGGCTTGCTTACAGAGTGTATTAAATCTTTTGATATGGCGATTCATTGAATTACCAGTGTTCTTTAGTGCTGCATTTAGTACAATTGCTATCTTTGTTTAATGAATAGATTCTACAGAGTGTAGCTGATATACCAGCTGCAATTAAGACCAGAAACTATTGTTTATTGTTGAAGATCCTAAAGTGGTGACCCTGATCTGATACAAACTTCAGTAGTGTGAATACACTATATTTTATTGTGTTAAATTTTAAAAACATATGCAGAATCATATAATGGACCTTCTTTAGATGAAGAACCTGCGTCCGAGGAGTCAAGACTATGTTGAAATTGAAGAAAAATTTATAATTCTCTTTCAAAAGTAACAGCCTTCGATGAGACTTTGTTTCTATATACAACCAGTGACTATTTTTACAGCCTTCCTTATACATGGAGTTTAGGACTCCCAGGTATAAAGAATGGCAAATTCATTTAATTAGTGGTTTCTAAGAGCTAGAGATCGTATTAGATGAATTTATTAAGGAAGATCTAAATTTAAATAAAGGTTTATTACTATCATTTATTATCTCTCTCTAATCAACAAGCTTCTTGCTAGCCCTGACACTTTCAAGTGAAATCTGGAATTTTTTTTTTCACATCTTTTTTTTTCTTTTTTTTCTATTATTAATGTTGTATTGATTATTAGCAATAGACAACAAGAAGAAGTTGCGATTATATACAATAGAAGATTGTATATGTTTCATTTAAAGCTATTTATTTAACAATATTTATGTTTTAAATATTAAGATGGCTTCGATTTTAATACATGTTTATACAATCGATGGAACCATGAGGAATATGTCAAAATATTTTTCATCATTAAAATCACTGAACCCATGTACAAAGCCTCCCTCCCATTGTTAGGAATGTCTGATTCTTTAGGAAGAATGAATAATTGTTCACCGTATTTGATCATACAGGACTCTTAAATCATTGGGGAACCCAGAGTGTATTAGAATCCAAAAATAAAAAACACAGGAGACAGAAGGGGGTCCATAAATATGAACCATGAGGAACACAAATACCACTCAATTATGTGAATTCTCACTTAGAAAAGCTTAAAAGAAAACATTCGGATTTAATCTTGTTAAATCCAGAGAGCTTAGGATGAGGGAAAGGAATTGGAGTAGGATTACGCTAATGAAAATAAAACTATTTTTTAGGGTATATTATGTATTTATGTACTCCATAATAGTTGAAATTTAAGTGCAAAGAGGTAGTATACCTTTATTATTATTTTTAGGGGGTGAATAAAATTGTATATAGTCTTAAGAAATATATCTTAAGACTACAGGTAACCAAAAAAACCATTATTATAAAAGTTTCAAAAATTCATTATAAATATACACAGAATCAACTTCCTAATATAATCTTATACCCCAAAATATAAACATTACATCAAATGAATAAGTCTTATATATTTAGCCTTACCATGTATACTTTTTTTCCTAGGCGATTTTCCATCTTCATATTGGTCACATTACAGTTCAGTCCACAACAATATTTTTTATTTATTTATTTAAATAAGAAATACCACAACCCTATATTAAATTAAAGGCATGTGAACTCTAGGAAAACATGATCAAGATACAAAATTTTAAAAAAAATTAATGGTGTTTACGAGTATATGTATGAGTGTGAATGTAACTTCAATATATAAAGGGTCAAAAATCATAAACTCACATAATCATCCTACAAAATATAATTAGTTTTACATATACTTCAAGTACAGGAATAATAGACCAGCATATTTAATTATACATCTTAAGAAGACATTGATATTTTTTTAATCTTTTATTGCATTTTCACAGTAACCTATTAGAAAATTAAGCACAAGATATTCTGAATAGGAAATAATAAATTTTCAAAATGAAATTTTCTCGCAATATAGCAATTAAATCTTTATTGCAAATGAAGGATGGTTGGGTCAAAGCTATGTTATTATAATTTTAAAAGACTTTAGTGAGTACAATTTTAGACCATACTAGAGACTAATACTAAAAGACAATCAAACAATTATTAATGTATGTGAACAGATTTGTAACACATAATCAGAGTTTAATATAGCTAAATTTAGTTTCTGATTAAGAAGACCTTTTTAAAAAAGTGTTTCAAGAAAAAGATAAGCAAGGTCTGAAATAAATTCCCAAGTTAACTAGACCATTTATATTTTCAGTATTTTATACATTATTAAGATCATCCATTACTTGTACAATATAGACATATAAAATAGCACCCTTGAATCTATATATTTATGAGTTGATATATTTCTCTTCCGCTTATCATTATTAATTTAATGAGATAAACCTTGCAAATCTATTCTTTCATAAATTCACATATGTTTTTTTATTCCAGTACACTATTTAAACCACTAACTAAAAGATAAGACAAAAAATCTCTAAAATTGGGTGAAGATGATCGTAGGGGGAAAGTGAGGTCAATGATTTTCAACAAATTTAGTATATATCTTCTGAAAGTGGATGTATAATAAAGTATACAATATAGAGGTATGGTCATGGTTGGACATAAAGAAAAATCCAAACGGTTTCTGGATACCTTCATGACTATCACCAAATCGTCCCTATTCATTGAATACCTTACTAGCAAGCATTTCATCGTTAATAAAGAAGACTACAGAAGAAAAGGATGAAAGGGAACATAATATTGGGAAGAATCAGAGAGTAACGTTATGCAGATAGTATTTAAATACTAAAAAAAATATCATTAGGCATATACCTATAATAAATAAGTAAAAATATAAATGATTTCTTTTCAAATTTTTCATTATTCAATTTTATTACGAATTTCATCCTATAATTAAAACTTTAGGCCTGGTTAAAAAAGAAAAAGAGAGGAAAAATTCTTGAGAATATTAAATGCTGTCTTATATACTTTTTGTTTTCCAAGTAATCAAATGGAGTTATAAACATGCCATGTGTCTCAATCCTAAATTTATAATGGAATATTTTGGATGTAATCAATTAATTTTTCCTTGCCAATACCCAACTATTTCTCTGAAGTACAATTTCACTCATTCAAGATTTACTCACAGAATTCAATTGAATAAACATTAATTATGCAGTTGATTGATATAATATTTCTAATTTCATATAAATACTTCTCTAAAAAAAAAAAATCTCTAAAAATTAACTATACAGTTTATAATAAGAGTTTTCTTTTAAAAAAGGAAATGCTAAATGAAATTCAATTCTTTAGTAGCTCAATAAAATTAATAAATCATTACCAATGGTACCCAAAAAGCAGACATTTCCTTACAAGTATTGAAACAGTACAATTGTACTGAAAATAAAAAATAAACATTCATACTAATTAACACATGAAAGATTTGAAACATATTATACAGAGGTTTAATCTATGCATTATATATTTTACAGTATGGCGTTAAGAGTGTTTTTGTTTATTAAAAGGATAGTTTGAGATAAAGTGAAGAGTTTAACATGAGTATTAGCTATGGATAGGACCTGGGTCATTTAATAAATTGAACTCAAGGAAAAGGGTCTAAATTCCGGGATTTAGAAATAATTGTGACTTAGTCTTTATTTTCATAGATTTCCAGTAATGATTTATTTATTATTTTTTTTGTTTTCTCCAAAAGGAAGTAGGAGAAAAGTCTGAGATTTTATTCGCAAGTCTTTGACCCAATATATAAGCATTGTATGTGTCAAATAGGCAGATAGAAATAAAATAAAAAGAAATAAAATAAAAAATTGTGCTTTCAATATTTTGTAATATAAATAAAAACATAAAGAAAAGGTAGTTAACAGAAAATGTATAAAAGATATAAATACTAATAGAAACAACAGGTATATTACCTTAACATTGCTGCTCCCTATTTAAATCAATATTTTCACAAAGAACAAATATGTACATAACTCATATAAATGAGTAATAATAAAATAAAAATATAATTTTTCTCATATTTTTTATAAAGCAATTTTTTTTAAATATTTATTTTGCCAACAAATGACATAAACCATATGCAAACAAGATAACATGACATTGATCTTAAAACTATGACTTTCAACCTCCTTCACCATTCACTGATCCTCTAAACAATATAAATAGTATCATAAACAAGAATGTTCTTTAATTGTATTTACAGTCATGTCAAGAAAACAAAATAAAGAAATATCCATATTTACATATAAAACATTCACTCAACATTTACATACATAAACTTATACATATATACATCCATGCCTCAGTAACCATTCTCTCCATAACTGTAGATATAATAATAACAGTGTCAATATATACTTTTAATAACACAAACACTTGAAAGTGAGTCTATATGATCCATGCATAGAAAATTATTGTAGAAATGATTTTCTTCAGAAATATTATTTGGCACAAAATTAAAGTTTATAAATGAACACGAAACAGTATTAAATATTTCACATACACATCCCTTTATATTCTAAAGAATATTTCACATATGAAACATACAAAGAACTAGCACTATATAAATTTGATATTTAAAAATGGCATAAAGAGTTACTGGCTGCAACAACAAATTATATTTGTACATTTTTTTTTTTTTTTTTTTTTTTTTTTTTTTTAAATTATACGCAATAACATGTTTTATGAGGACTAGCAGCAAAACATTTTCATTCATTAAATAATTATTTTTATTAGCAGTCACCACTCAATCAAGTTTTAAAAAATTGCTTTATAGAAAAATCATATAACTTTTACTATTAAGGTCATTTCAATATACTAAAATGAAGAAATATTTCACTTGATACATTTCTACAAACATTAGAAAGAGTAAAATATATTTACATTTAAAAATATAACAATCCTATCTAGTATTATAAAACAATCTGTGCCAGGAAGACAACAAAATGGTGTGAATAATAATAGTAATAATAATGTAATACTGATAAATTAATAAATTAGCTTCATAACAAATCACATTAACATTGAAAATCAGTTTCATACTTCAGCAATAGTTCAAGCTTATATGTGTACCTGTGCATTTATGTACACCTATCAATGGTGACATAAACAAAATTGACTAGTGGCTGTTAATATCTATAATTACCAAGTACATATAATAGTATGAATAAAATTACACATTTATTATGAAATACATAATGCGTGCACACACACACAAACACACATATGTGCCTATGCATGTGTGTGTGTACAAATATATTTATTTATTTGTGTATGCATATATTATTATCTACATGAATTATCAATGATTAAATTACTATTAACAAATAACATTTTAACAGGAGACTGGTAAAGAATATAAATACATTGACAATGATAATATGATTATAATATAGCATTATTAATTATATTAAAAATTTGTGTGACAATGTGAACATTTGTGTGTGGATTATATTTACACACTCCTTGGCTCTTTTACACACTTTAGTAAACAAACATCCCAGTATCATTTCAAGAACAGCAGTCCTCTGAGCATTTCCTAATACAAACAGTAAAGGAGAAATTTTGTAGTACCATCAGAAGTATCATGGGCATTAAACTGTGTATTCCAATTAAAAGAATGCTAATGTGGCATGTGAGATTAACAATGCTGATAAGTGTTAACATTAAATGTCAAATATTTTTGGAATGTACATACTTTTTATTTTTTCTAATAAAATAATATAACTTTGTTCCCACGGTAACTTGTCAGAATACAATTAATAACCAGTTCCATGATCTCTATTTGGTTTATTACACTTCTTAAATATGTTTAAAGTTATTTGTAAATGAAAGGCTAGACCCATGAATCCCCACCAGGTGTAGAAGCAGGATCAACCACTAGCCCTTTAGAACCATCATCGTATCCCCAGCCTTCAGCAGATCCTAACCCAACACTTCGGTTGCTTTTTTTCTTTTCTCTGTTCACTTGAGCATATAATGGTTCGCCAGGCTTCACCTTTAATTATAAAAATGAATAAATGCATTTCAAAAAAACAATTTTCTCAATTTAGGATAAATAATATGAGAATACAATAATTATTTTTGTAATAATGGGTGATAACAGGAGATATATAAGGTAACAATAACCTTTACTCTTGAAATAATAAATTAAAATAAAATAATTCTGCATAAATTAGGATTATTGAAAGAAGGCAACAAAAGTGAATATAGTATAAGGCTGTAAACCAGAATCTTCTATACTCAATGAAAATCTGATAATTCTGCAATGAAAGATCAACTTTTTATCCTGTGATGACAGACCTATGCCAGCCATTTCTAATAAAAACTACAAAAATAGTTTCCTTAATATATTTTTCAGGAACAGGGAAAGCGGCATTAGCACACTTATTGACACCGACAGGATAACGATATGACACTGACACGATAAATCGGCAGGCTTTTCACTTCTACCGACGGCCACATCACAGCAGTCGTTGGGGTGCGTCATAATAGGTGTTAACAAATTATATTTACACTATATGTGAGGCACAAAAAACAAATTAAGAAGGCAGATTTGGGTACATCCTAAATACTTCCTGCTACCTTTTCTTACTAAGTATTTTGTTTTCAGTGTTTTCCATGGTTTTGTCCCAAATACAGGGCTTGGATTCCACCAGTTCAATTAGTGTCACTAAATCATTTTTAAAATAAGACATTTTTTTAAATTCCACTAGGTTTTCACCGTAATACTAATCTTGACTGTAAGGAAGGAGGCCGACACAAGTGGAGAACCATCGCATTGGTTTAAGCCTCCAGTATCATTATGTTTAGTGTCAGGGCTTTTATATACATACAATTTTCTACAGTTATTTTGAGCTCAGATCTTCCACTGCTCATATAAACTATTACAGACCACTAGCTAATGCTACAATATTTCTATCGAAAATCAACATATTGGGAGCATAATGTGCAAGGCCTGTATTATGGTACCAACAAGGTTAGTTCTTATTTTTCTGACTACCACTTCTAGGGCAAAGATAACTTTTTTTTTCTAACTACAAATTGGCAGACCTGAGGATGGCCAAAGAGGGCACTCATTACTCCCTTTCCATTTTTATATAATATAACTTTCCTATATGTGTTAAAAACCTTGTGTAACAAACACAGGAGTTTTTATTATTATTATTGGGTTTTATTTAGTCTAGTTACAACAATTTTTTGATAAAACCATTTGTGTTAGGAAATGGGTTCAACCACTTCAACAGAAATTAAAGCCTATTTTGAAAATGATAAATAATTTGTTTTATTGTAATAACTGGATATTAAAAAGTTTAGAATGTTTTGTTACTTACTGCTTGAAAATTTGGTGAAGTAGCAGTTCTGACATCAGTAGGCAGACACTGCATTGTTTTATCTTCATATCTTGTTCCACCTTGACTGGCCATTGGCCTATTAAGTGTACTATTTGCATTACTTGGAGAATTCGGTCCAGCATTTCTTGCTGCAACAGTCTTTGTTACAAAATCTTGTTCTTTCCAACCATGCTTTTTGTAAACTTCTCTCAATTCCTGATGCTGCCACATAGTAAAAAGTACTTGTCCAGCAAATTTAAGCACACGAGGAGTATACTTTTGTCGCTGACGAGTTATGTTCATCAACCTTTCAACACCACCTGATTCAAGGAGAGACCTGTAAAAAAAAAAAAAAAAAAATAATATATATTAAGAAGGAGGATTAAAATGGAAATGTTTAAATGCAATTATGAAAGTTAAATAGATTTTCAAAGTTCGACAAAACATTATACTGTTTCAAAGCAATTTTTTGAGGCTTTTGGCTGAAATTTCCTGTTTTGCAAATACTGCAGCACAATCTTTTGTTTATTCATTTAATTTAAATTGGTAAGAATATATTTAAAATAGATGTAGATCAATTAATTTTAATTGAATTTTATTTGTAAACATGATTGTTAGAAGGTTAAGATTTTGTGAGAGGTTTATAATGTTTCGATTGCTACCATTTAATTTCATCAATAATAAATTAATTTTACAAGAATTTATTAATGGCAGACTACTAGTTACAGAACCTTTAAAAACTATATAAAAGGCATTTAGATTTCCTTTAGATACCCAGCAATTCTGCTAGACACATAGACCTAGTGATGACCACTCTCCCTCACAAGGCACCCCACAGGCAAGACAAATCTCTCCACATCCATATCTTTTGTCTTTTTCTTAGCCCTCTTTATTTGCTTTATTTATAACTAGCTGTTTCATATAAATTATACTAATAAGTTAGTTTATAACTTAGTAGTATAATGAGTTATAAAATAACTCATTAGTATTCACTTTATTTATAACTAGCTGTTTTATATAAAATATAAGAATGAGTTAGTTTATTAACTAACTTTTATTGCTAGTATGCAAAATAACTATATTTTTATATAAACAATTGTCAGATTTTGTGACATTAGTAAAATTAAATGAGTCCTCTGCATTCCTATTTTTTTTCTTTTTCAAGGATTTGTCATTATAGCAACTGTTTAACTGGGCACTAGTCTAACACTTTATAGGGCAAAGGGCGCTAGCACGGCCTCCTCCCGTGCTCATTCAAACTTGGAGAGAGCAGCCGGGAAGGGGGTTTCTCAGCTCTGGACGACGGAACATTAAGGAATAATTCCTCGTTTTTTTCCTGACATCTAGCAGGCTCCCTTGTAAAAATTCCTTTCAGTCTGAGTTTGAATGAGTTGTGGGAGGAGGCCCGTGCTAGCAGCACTCGCCCAATAAAGGGTTAAAGATGATCAAACTGATACTGGCAATTTTAGAAAAATTCCGGTCGAAATATTGTTGAAATGGAGAGGACGGGAACTTCATTGAAGGGTAAATGTGTTCTGGTGTTCATTTATCTATATTAGGCAGGGTTGGAGATTTATTTAAACAGTAAAAGGAATGGGATTGGAAGAAAGGGTTGTACTACAATCTGCAGGATAATCAATCAGATTTGCAGATGAGATACAATAAAGGGCCCAGCCTACTGTCCAGTGGAACTCCCGCCTATAAGGCATAGCAGCATGAGTACTTCGATGGCCTGGAAAAAAATCGGTTGGATAGGTAGGATTGAAGTACTAGGAAGGGGGAACTTGAGTTTAAAGAAGAAACCATCATGCTAAACTTTATGAAATGCTTGTGCCACATCAAGAAAGGCTGGAGGCCAATACATGCTTTTCTCGATAGATGAGGACACACGATCGACAACTTGAAAAATGAAGGGGGAATGGGGAGGAGGATCCACCATTTCTGTGAATGCTATCAAATAAATGGGAAAATAGCAATGGGAGTTATAATATTAAGTAGGATAATAGAATCCTGGAAATTGATGAAATAATTAATTTTAAACATATTTGTCAAGGATCAACTATTAAAAATCTTTTAGTTTTCATATAAAAAAAAAAAAAAAAAAAAAAAAAGTAAAAGTAAATTTTACATCACAAGAGAATGGTTTTAAAGACTGGTGGAATCAGTTAATGAAGAGTTTATTTCTGTGCTAATGGTTTCAGGAGCCATTGATTAACCTTCTCTAGAGCACTCATTATTAAACATTGTGTAGAAGATAGCATCCCCTTACATCCTTGAAAGATTACTAAAGGTGACTGTTAGCACCAAAATAAGCTCTTTCAGTGGAGCAGCAATAGCCAACAATTTTCAATGTCATTTAGGCATCAGTGAGTGATTAAACTCTTGTCAATTATTGGAATAAGTCTGAATAGATATTTTTTGTACTGTTATATGAATATTTTGAGTATACTGAATTTTGAACATGCGATATGGAATAGTGAGTGTTATCCTTAAATGAAGAAACATTATGTAATATGTAGTAGTAATGACTAAAGAGAAGTTAAACTAAATAATGTATAGAAAAAAAACTTCATTTTTTTGTTTAAATTTAATACAGACATTGCATCAAAGAAAACATTGCTATTATTGAGACAAAAATGGCCATGTTTGACTGTTATGGTAACCAACAAAAAAATAAAATAAAAGAATTATTATTATTTGTTGCCCATGTAGTGAGTGAGTGTTTCCAGGGAAAAACCAGATGTGACTCCCAATGATCATGAAATAGAGTACGAGTCACAAGAATTATACACAAAGAGGGTACACCAATTCAGATAGAGTATTTGATGAAGGAGTCAAGTTTTAACACCTACTTTAAGCTGAATGTTATTCCAAGGCTTCAACCAGCTCAAAAATAGATTCATCAAAGACGACAAATAGGTGGAGGTATATGCAAGGGAATTACAAAGTCTTGTCTATGTCCATCAACAAGCAAAACTAAGCTATCCCTCAATGCTTTACTTGATAAGGTTCAAACTCAATTAGGTGCATTAAAAAAACTGGGAGTAACCAAGCAGACTTTCGAAACTATTGGGGCTAATACCCCTACTTGCCATATGGGAATATATATCCTTTCACAACTTCATGACAAAAATTGTAAATACAAGTAAACTTATCTAGGCTTATTAAGCATTTTTGAGAATGTCATTTGAAGCTTCACTTCACATAGCATTAAGTCAAGCCAAATCTCGATTTGCATCAATAAGTGATCATTCCGAAACTTGAACTGTAGCCTTACTTAATGAAGCCAGATTTGGGTATAGTATAAACCAATCCCTTTCAGAAAAAGCTTTCAATCCTGCAAATATTATTGGAATGATTCTATGGTAGCCCTTACATGAATAAAAGGAAATGCCTGAAGACTTATTCCAGGAAATCTAAATTCAGCTGATTTGTTGAAGGTGAGTAGATCTGATGGGTCATTATTCTTCAAGTCAAGAGGGCATGGATCACATGTTTAACTGTGTGGTCTACCATCGGTCCAGTTGGAGCTTGTTCTTGTCCCATTTCTTTTTATGGGCACCTTATTCTAGAGCTCAGGAAGGTTTATCACCCAAAGAGGAAGAATTTAAATATTTTATTCTGACGACGGAATAAATTTTCAGAAAGTGGAGCACCAAAATCACTATATACTCAGCTACTCATCAAATCAATTGGAGTTCAACCCCCTTGGTTGGACAGATGATGAGAGTGATTGACCCAAAGGTTAAGGAAATCCTTCAGAGAAACCATGGAAAATCCTGCTTAAATTGTGAAGAAATTGTACCATATATGACTGTGAGGCGTTAGTGAATGCTCGGCTTCTAACATACCTGTCAAAGATGGAGATCACACCCATTCAGGATGCAATGTTTATTAAGGATATAAAATCTACAGCAGTGCCAGACATAGATATGATCGACAACAGCTTGAAGACCTTGTGCCTCCATCAAATATTATCCAGGTTTATAAAAGAATACTTGTGTGAATTGACCTCATTTGTAGGTCCAACCAAGGACAAGGAAAACAGATGCTGGAGAAATGATTTCACCGAATCAGAGGATTTACGGACTGGAAATGACACTGGCTGAGAAACCTATATTCGAGCAAAAGAGAGAAGGAACCTTAAGTCTCCATTACCCCTGAGACCTTTAGGCCTGGAGGATTAAGAAACATCTTTAATATTTATTTAAATTTTAATTTATATAAAACATTACTTTTATCAAAATAATTGTCATATTGCTATAATAGCAAATTTATTAGTCATGAAATTTTTTTTCTTCAATTAATAATCATATGTTGTAAAAATATTTTAGCACATTTCCCTTATGGGAAAGCAACTATTGACGTTGTAATCATGAGGTGATTTTCAAAAAAATTCTTCAAATATCCATTGATCCTACCCAGAAGATGTCGAAAATAAGGTACGTTCAAAACTATATGTACGTGTGTGCTAACTATATATATATATATATATACTAGCTCAGATACCCGGCTTCGCTCGGGAATTCAGTTGAGGCTGAATGGTGATGATATATTTTTGGCAAGGCTATACTTTTCATGACATTTACCCATCCCAGTGTTTAGGGGTAACACCCGTCGTTTCTGTGGGTTTGTTAATAATGAAATTAATTTTTTATGTAAGACTTCACTGTCCTGCATATTGTCATATTTCCCGTTTCCTGTGTATTATGCATAGATTTGAATTATTAAGGAGAAAATATTGACATACATTTGAATTAATTTTTTAAGGTGAGGTACCTGGTAGTTCATATTGAAATGAAGTGTTGAGGAAATTTCTCTAAATAACAAAATAAACAACTTTTTTTATGTGCATATTTGGTGAAACCCCAATAGGAAATCACTATTATTAATTTCAGGCCTCCCTTATAACCCCCACTCCTGCCCGTCCCTATAAATGTTAGTATGGCTTATTATAAGGAAGGCGTTAGTACTAATTCACATACCGAGATTGGTTTAGTTCGGTTGAGTCTTTTGTGCCAAATAAAATTGTTGACTCCCGCTATAATTTTTAGCGTATAACACCTTTATACTTCGGTATACGACGATAATGTATATAATAAAAGTTACTCTAAATTACAAAATAAACAACTTTTGTTATGTTCATATTTGCCGAAAACCCAATAGGAAACGAAATATTGCTATTTTTAATTTCTGGCTTCCCTCATAACCCCCACTCCTGCCCTTCCCTAGAAATGTTGGTATGGCTTGTTATAATAAAAGCGTTAGTGCTAATACATATACCCAGTTTTATTTATTTCGGTTGGGTCTTTTGTCCCAAATAAAATTGTTCACTTCCGCTATAGGTTTCAGCGTATATCTCGTTTATAATTCGGTATAAGAAAAAAGTGTATATAACAAACGTTACTCTAAACAACAAAATAAACAACTTTTGTTATGATCATATTTGCCAAAAAACTAATAGGAAACGAAATATAGCTATTTTTAATTTCTGGCTTCCCTTATAACCCCCACTCCTATTCGTCCCAGAGGATATTAATATAGCCTAAAGTCTAAGTTGGGTTAGTAGTAATATATATACCAAGTTTCATAAAATTCGGTTCAGCCGTTTATGCGTGAAAAGGTAACAAACAAACAAACAAACAAATAAACAAACAAACAAACAAACAGACACCAAAGAAACAAAATGCAGTTATGGTGTCTATGACATGTGAAACGAAAAGTTATCGTGAAATTTCGCGAAAAAAATCAATGTACAGACAGAGGTTACAATTTTATATATATATAGATATATATATATATATATATATATAGAGAGAGAGAGAGAGAGAGAGAGACAGATATATATATATATAGATATATATATATATATATATATATATCCTGTTAATGCTCTATGATTACAATTTTTGTGTCATCATTACCAAACTTGATATGTAAATGTTTTGTGTAAAACTAAAAATCAAGTGCATTAATCACTGAAATCAGGCCAGTGGAAGGAGGGGTTTTGAGAGGGAAATTTAGAAAATACAAAATATTTCCATTATTATATGGTCCATCGAAAAATTTAGTAGAATCAATCTTATAGCTTTAATTTAATTTGTTGTTGTTATACATGTTGAAAATCAACAAGATATTTGCATTTTGTAGTTTTCAGCCTTCATTAAAAACCCCACTTCTACCCATGTCATATTGACAATATTAAATACCAAATATTGTTTTCATTAATCTTTTATACAGGTGTGAGATACATGCAAATATGTAGAGTGATGACATTATCAATTAAAATTTTGTGGTCTTGACTCGCAAATGTTTATTTGTTCCATACCGTGCTCAATATTTAACATTTTCATTCAACGCCAAAGGATCGTATTAATCAATAGCAGAAATCAGACCCGGGAAAGGGGGATATTAGAAAATTATTGGAAATTTGAGCATATATTGTTAGTTGAGATCACCAGTGTGTGGGAAATCTGCTTAGTTTACGCAACTCTCGTGTGACAGAATTTTTTTATCCATTCCTAATTAAAACCTGCAAAATGTTCTTAATAAGTTTCTATATATCTTTATTTGTCCATAAAAATATTCTTAATTGCATACATCCTATGTTTATTACAAAATTAATGTTTTTCCCCCAAACAATTTAAAACTAAATTTAAACATTAGTATTGTATTTTACAAATAAATATTTCATTTACTCATTAAAATCCTTTTTTCATAAGTTCAAAATAAAATACTTTTGATTTATTTCATTAAGTTTGAAAAAGGAAAAAATAACAAACTGGATAATTAGTAGCACAAGAAACTGATAAAAAGTTGACACATTACCATTTAAAATATAATGACTATACATACAATTGAAAATCTTTAATACTTATCATAACCATAAAGTAAAAACAAAATTGAAATACTCAACGAAATTTAATGAAGAAAGGAGAATGGGTAACAAACCTGGAAAATTCAGCATTTTTCTTAATAACTTCATTCAAAGTGGCTAACACAGCTGCAATTGTGTCATCAGATGTTCCTTGGTCATGTTGAGGATTTCCAGAAGGTAATTTTTGAACAAGGTCCCTCATTGCATACTTCCCTATAAAAAATTGGTGTTAAAAAAATAAAAAGTTTTAAATTGGAAATAAATCCAAAGTAAAATTTCATTTTCTATTAAGAATGTATAACCTTCTTACGTATGAGCTTATCTCTTAAATAACACAATGAGGTATTATAATGAAAAAAAATATGTCATTCTTTTAACTAAAAATAACATACTTATTACAAGACGTTTTGAAGGGAAGGGGGTCTTGAAGAGAAGAATAAGGTTAGTCAGGCTGTGATATATAGCTTATAGATGAAACGAGAAATTCTTTCAAAGGAGCTAAGATTTCAACATTAGGTCAATCAATTTAAGTACAAGGCGTATGCAGAGATGAAAGGACATCATTGGCATTCACCCAGGACGATAAAGTACAATCTTTGTATTCCTAATAGGCAAAAGCTGAGAAAAGCATATGAGTAAGATATTAATCTGCACTGCATCATTATGAACTGGTTGTCTCATGATACACAAGTAATTTGACAGAAGAAGATTCTTGAAGGCAAAAAATTTACTGCAAATACTAAAAAGCTTACAGATTTGTAAGAATTAATTAGAAATATCTCTGATGCTATGAGTCGGATATAAAAATTATTATATTTTATAATAATTTTTACACATTATAAATGTATAAGGCTACAGGATAAATTGTAGCCCTATACATTTATTTCTCTACCTTTAATATTCATTGAAACATTTCCATGTTTTAGTGTTCACTCTTCAAAACACCCCCCAATCCTCCTCATTTCTCATTAGCAATAATTAAATGGGTAGTGGCAGATCAGTATCTGTCCAGTACATGGGAGATATCCTTAGTTTGTGCAACCCTTACATGAGAAACTTTTTATTTGATAGAAAAAAAAATGTTCTATCAAATAAAAAAAAAAAAAGGTTCAAATCATGACAGGTGCATTCATCTTTCTCCTCAGATGAAAAATAATTAAATTATAAATGTATCATTTTCCTACAAAAGATCTTCTGCAGAGCCACTACATCTGCATTATGTCTCCAAAGCGTGGTTGGAATATGCCCTGTACGTTCTATGCTCCAATATTGAGATGTCTTTTTCTGAACACTTTCCCGCCTCCTGCTTTACATCATGTAATGCCCTGTTATAATCACCTGATTACATGTATGTATGTTTCTTTATAGGGCTTAGAGAAATCTGACACAGCATATGAAGAGCATGGTAGTTTGATGAGGTTTGTTTTAAGGGAAATCAGCAATAGTAGTTGTTTTTTTTTAAAATGTCTTCAAATGTCCATAAATTCAGGGATACATTTTTTTTCATGTTTCAAATCGCACTATGACCAATGACATTAAAATTGAAATTCTTTCCTACATACCAGTCTAAATGTGTCAAATAGGCTATATAAGAGTTTGATTTTTCAACTAGGAGGGGGCTTAGGTCAATGTCAGAACGTATCTTCGTGGAAATCTTTGTTCATGTTTATTCTATTATTCAAAAAATGTGAAGAATAAAATATATTTCTCAGGCTGTTTAATTTTATGAATTTCAAAATTTTAACTTCTGACTTACGATCAACAAATTTATTTGTATTCCACAATACCTCCATAGAACTAAGGCAGTTTTTGTATATGTATAAAGGGAATGAATGTTTGATTTTATACTTTAATATCATATGCAGTAACGGGGGATTTACATGGAAGTCAATACACATGTTTATCAGTATCTTCATTAATATTGATTTTGTAACAAAAATGAAGATAATAAATAGTGTTATACAATATTTTTCAGTATTAAAAGTTGCTTTGTAGTACAAAATTCAATTTTATTACCTTTAACTTCCGATAACCACTTCATAATTCTAAATTGTTAAAAGAGGTTGTCTGAACAAAATTTTATTGCATATCTTGTACCAATACTAATGAATGCAATCATAAATAAATTCCACAGCTATTTTAAACGAAACATTGATAGTCACCTAACCACCATGTCATACATTACACACATAAGAAGAGAATATGTATAGAAAGAACATTATCCGCAAGTGATGGAAATGAAGGGATTATTTAGTGTTTATGTTAATCTAATTATTATATTTCTATGGAAGCCATGTTTCATACAACCTATCAATGATGAAAAACAATGCAGATTACTCTTGGTTTTTGGCTGCTACCTCAAACCTTTCAGGTCTAAAAAGAGATTGGCAGATCAATATATGATCAAACATTTTTATCTAATGCAAAGGTTTGGGAAATGATATTTATTTAAACCCAAAAATGACGATTAACAGCTTTGTAAAAATAATATATAATATTCATCCAGTCGCCATTCATTCTTCACACACGTGTAAAATGAGAAGGATAATACAGAAAGAATTTTATTCCTATGTGATGAAAACGAAGGGATTATTTAGTACTTTAGTTAATCTAATCTTTATATTTTGGAGGGAAACTATTTTTATTTCAGCCTGTCAACGTCAGATAACACAGCTAGCTAATTAATTTAAATCTTTAGAAGCCTCAATTTTTATTTGATCTCTACCACACTTTATATTTCACTATTTCATAATATATGAAGACCAAAGATATCAGTTCATTAATGGCTTAAATTGGACCTGTAGGAGTGGGGCTTTAGAAAAGAAGTAAAATGTAAATCACGAAAATTTCCATTATTTTTAACCTATAACAGGAATGTAATATATAATCAATCTTGAAGCATAGAATCATTTTTTCCCTATACATTTAACTAAAATATTAATCAATTTATTTGTGTTTAGGAAACCTCCAAACCCATTTATGAGATTTTTACTTTGTGATATTGGATCACTTAACATCCTAAGCCCAACTCAAATTTCAGGTCTTGTTAACTTGAGTACTGAGAACGAGAGATTAGAATGTATAGATGATGTCATATTTGCTGATATGGCACAAAGTGATATGATCATGGACCACATTATACAGTACCTGGGAGACAGGCTTTTTCTAATAGATGTGAATGACAATTCCCCAAGCTCCTCTTTTACTCAAGCTCCAGACTGACTGTAAATGTGGTTTTACAACTAGTAAAGCCAAGGCAAGCCATACGATATTCCTGGCTAGTCCTTCTGGTCATATTGCACACAAAATGGTGGGCTCCCATTCCTACATGTGTGGGGAAACAAGTATACCCAACAATAAAGACAATTATTGTCAGAAGTTACACATATTAGTTAGTGCAATAAGGAGTGTTGCACTAAAATGTATACATAGGAAGTAAATAATGTTATATTACAGAAAAAATAAAAGAACCTCTACATGGATTTTCAAGGGGCTGAACATGAATTGGTGTTTTATACCGTATATGACCTAGTTAACTGTAGATTAGAAGTATATTCAGGAAATATTATTATAAAGTAGAAGAGTGGCACAGCAACATAAATAGGGAGGACAAGGGAAGTGAAGGATAGGCTGAGAGAACACCTTTATAGTGGGAGTAAAATGAGCTTTCAAAATCACCTTAAGATTTATTTATTTATGAATGAGAACTATTAGTTTAAGGTTTAACAGGATTAGTTGGATCAGAGGAAGCTTGCTGCAACAGACATATATACATATGTGTGTGTGTGTGTGTGTGTGTGTGTGTGAAGCAAACATTTTTGTTGAGAACTCTCCAATCATATATAAAATATATTTACCTATTAATTCTTTGTTTCTTTGGTCTATAGCTAAATTTCTTAAAGCTGTGGCAACGGCACAGACAACTCTATCAACTTCCATTCGCAGCAGTTCAACAAGGATTGGTAATCCCTTCTCTTTTCTTACAGCTGCTCTTATTTCTATACTTGGTTGCCAGTAGCATGCAGCAAGATTTTGAAGAGCCCCAGCAGCAGCTTCAAGAGTTTCTGGATTAGAGCAGCTTTGTAATAAGCATAAGTATGCCTGCACAACCTGAACAGTAAACCAATAAATAACAATAACTAGTACAGAGGCCTGTATTTGCTTATGCAAAATTTATATTGTATTGTTATTATAACCATAAAATTATAATTACTTATACTGAGTTATATTATTTGCTTTAGGCTTCCTATATATTATCTACATAGTTTTATTTTTAACCTCTAATTTATTTTATTTTATAATCATTATTGACATTAGTTTTGGTGAATTGATGTGTAATGCATTTAACAGCTACCATTATTAAATTTAAATGATTCTTCTATGATTAATGCTAATCTGTAATAATTAATTAATAGTCTCAGATTGAATTTATATTACTTTACATTTTGCCTCTTTAAGTCATAATCTAAAAAAAAAAAGAGGGAAATACAATTATTTTGATTATGTTACCTGAAATTATTTTTCAAGGACATATTTTTATAATGAGGAAAATATCAATATACATAATCAAATTTTAGAGTTATACTTTTAAACATTTTAAAACATAGTACAGTTAACTAGTAATATAACATGGGGAATGTGCTTACTTCTGGTTGCCATAGAAGCTCCATACCACTTAAAGGCTCATTACGCTGATTTTGAGATCGATTAGAATTTGCTTCTTTCTGTAAAACTAATTCTGTTTCCTTTTTCTTCTTGCTAGCACCAAAGCAACCAAGATTTTCTCCTAAAATATAATGAAAAATCATTTATTCAATCAAATATTTTTTTCTGAATAAGGTCTAATGATCAGTATAGTGACTATAATATGAAAAAAGTAGATATCCTTTTGTGGTTAAGATAATACAATCATGAGGACAACAGGACACAAGAAAAAGCATCATGTCTGATAACATTATATACACAATAAAAAATAAAGTGATTTGTTAATTAAAACTTCACTTTTATGTTAACAAAATACATTTCTAAGTATGAGCTAAGAATTAAAGTAATAGTTATAAATAATTTTATGATTATGCCACACAAAATATCATAGGTCACTTTCTACTCAGAAAACGTATAACCTGTAAAAAACCTCAGCAAACGAAAACAGTAATAAACCAATTTAGTTATTTATTTTTATTTGAGAGAACAATTTTTTTGCATATGTCAGGTGATTTGCTGATAACTGGAGAATTATTCTAACTGACTGACATACAAATGTGTACTCACACCCACATGCACACACCCAAACTGATGTTCGAGGAGCCGGGAAGGAAAAAGGTGAAAGAGCAATCAGGGTTTATTGGAATGTCCGAAGAGTTTTAGATATGGTCAAAGGAAAAAGTACATCACAAAAGGGCAGCATAAACAAAGCAGGTTTTCCATGGTAGCAATGACTCAAGATGACATTACAGTGTGCCTGCGTGGGTACCTCCGTATACCCTGCAGTATTGCTGCAGCTCATGGATGATCGAATATGATCCAGCTCTTTCTCTCCTTGCAAAGATCTAGCTGTTCTATCTAGCTATTTCAAGGAGCAAATGTTCTGCTAGATGGAGCACTAAGCCAGAAAAAAGTCTCGTATACTCCCCAGTAGAAGCTTCGGTTTTACTATCAACACAACAGTAACTGTAAACTGCATCGCGGTATGATAACACATGACATGATGATAAAACAGGGAAAACCAACTGTGAAATATGAAATGACTAACATTAAGTCTAACAATTCATAATCATCACTACTAACTAAAACATGATCAGAAGTGATAACAGATAATTAGTCAAGACTAAGAGTAAAAATAATTATGCATAATTTTCTCAAGTTTAGAAAAAAAATGCTATTATAGCATAAATAACTTAAATAAAAAAAATACATATTTATGGAGAAAATAATAAAATCACATTCATTCATAAACTCCCAACAAAAATGATAAAACTACATTTTAATTTATATTTACTTATTACCTTTTTGGTGAGGCGATGCTTTTGTAGTCTGCATAGGAAGGGGGTTTTTGTCATAGTTAGGATCTTCCACTTCTTGACATCGATAAGACAAATTTCGAAGAATGCATACACAATTTTCAACACTTTTGTTTCCAATGTTAGATTTTTCAATAGCCAAACGAACTACATATAGGACAGAATCGACTAAACCTTCACATTCCCGAAGCTTTTTTCTGGCATACTCTCCAGCAGAGCTAACATTTCTGTACAAAAAGCAAAGAGAGTTAATACACAAAATAATATACTACTAACTACTGTTTTATAGATATTATTAGTTTCATAAAACTAACTATAAGATGTATAAATGAAATAGAATTTCCTACAAATGACACAATCTGTTAATGTAGCTATGTTACACCACATCATTGGTGACATTTCCTTTATTAACAGCTGACAAAGATTTATTACTCACAACAATACTAATTTCATATAGCAGCAAAGCAGTTTTGGATATCCCATTCTGTGCCCACAAACTAAAATTTGTGGACAACATTTATTTTCTGTTACCATTTAAAGAAAGTTGTTCAAGTCAATAAAATAGACGAGCAGATATTGAAATTTTTGAGTCCAGGGTAATGAAGCATGAATAGTAATTTTCGGATATTTATCTGAGGTAATGAAATTAGAGGCTGAAAGGATTAAATTCCAAACATACCCAGTATGAGAAGTGGTACAGGATTAACATATACAGAACCTTCTAATATTAAATGTCCCTAACTTGATGAACTCTGGTTCAAAAATGTTCTTTAGAAATTTCTGATGGCACCATATCAAAGTCATAATAGAGTTGAAGTTCAGTCTCAAATTTAGTGGCAAACACTCTTCTCTTGTTTCTGATGTCAAGGAGCTGACACTGAGAATCTAAAAAAAAACTCGAGGAAATGAAAGAGCAAATCAGGCCTGAGGAAGCCAGAAGTTCTATAAGGGAATCAAAAACCCAAGACAAGATTGTGTCAACAGACTTAATTCTGAAGTTCTAAAAGAATTACAGAAGTATGCAGTAGATGACATTATCAGGGAGGAGGTTTAATTGTTGATTTATCATGCATGGGCAGAACAAACAATGCCTGACAAATGTGATAGAAGCAAATATTGTCCCTCTACATAAAATGAAACAAATTTAAATATGTAAGCTATAGAGATATAGTACTTTTTACCAATTGCCTACAAGACCCCATCAATGTCATTTGTTGGAGGTTAGTGGAAAGGATTGTGATGATACTGGGAAAGCATCAGTGATAAACAACTTTTAAGAAGAATAATCACCAAAACCGGAATGAAAAATTTCAGTTATTCACCTATGTAAGAATTCAGTTTTGCCACCTCATTAGGAGCTATCACAAATAAGGTTTTACCTTATTCAATTATACCGGGAATCACGGAATAATGTATTAAGCACAATAAAATGAACAGAAAGATTCATAAGCTGAACAAAAGGGAAATAAGTATGCGGAACTCACCTGTCCACCGAAAAAACACAAATGCAATGCACTTATTAGTATTTAAAAATAACATGAGAAAGAATCCAGGTCTTGAATCTCAGATGTAAAATATAAAATGAAAACTGAATATAAAAGTGTTTCCAGCAATGCAATAGTTGAATATATTATCAGAAACCTAATTTTACTATTCATAATTTTGAGTCTTAATTACTCTTTGATGGTACTATTCAAATATGGCAATTTAAAACATAATAATTGTGACATAGTACAAGATTTCTCGGGTTATTTATGCTTATTGGTTCTAACTTAAATAATTGTATATCACTTGCAGCTAGTTAATGGGTCAGAATTTATAAAAACACTACTATTCCTTCATTCACTTTATTATCACATCTACCAATGTATTGTCTTCTTCTCAGTATAGACCAAGCCGGTCCAGAGATAGGATGTCTCTCCAGGCCATCTTGTGTCTCCCTACGATATTTTTAGTTGTGCTCCTGATGTGGCAGTGAGCTAATAAACATGTAACATGAAGAGTGATAGTAAAGCGAATGAAGGAATAGTAGTGTTTTTATAAGTTATGACCCACTGCCTGGAAGAAATATCAGATTAAGTGCTGTTAAGGTCATTAATGAATTTTCGATGAGCGAAAAATTTATCAATTTATTATTCAATTATAGCTTCTTCAGTAATATTTTCAAAAGAAATTTTAGATATTATCTAAATTTGAAATAAATTTTCAAAATTAAAAACAATTTTTAAATTAAATACTTATAAAGCCTAATAAAAACAAGGAGAAAAATGGGTCTAAACCCTAAAATTAAATTAAATTACTGCCAGAAAGAAACTTTAGGGTAAACATTCAACTGAGACCCACTACAACAAAACCAATTATTATATTTAGAAGTGTGAAAGTTATAACAATAAATTATACCAGAATAGCACTAAATAATAAATAAATGATAAACATATTTTTTAAAAATAGTTAATTTCTAGAATGTTATAAATGAAAGGAGGGGAAAGAAAGCAAATTTAATCAGAAAGTAAATTATTGAAATTAAAAACAAATAACATTCATGTAAGAAGAGTGCACCACAAAATAAATTACCTCAAAACCCCAGAGGTGTTTCTGAACACAGTAGACCAACATGTGTCACCTAGTGAGTTAGGGCCCCATCCAGAATGTGGGATTATAATTTGATTGACAATAACAACAAGTCCATCATCAATAATAGCTCTTTTCAAATCCTACATAGAAGAAAAAAATAACAAACAATTAGTAATAATGATACAAGCAACTTAAAAAGACACAAAACATGATTAAAGAAAAAATTTCTGAGTTCTGTATTGAGTTTAAGCAAAAATTAATGTATTGACAAATCTCTTGATTTGCAACAATCAAATTCTTATTCGTGAAATAATTGATTGAACATAGTAATATAAAGTAAAAGAAGGAAAATAAACAACATAAATGGGGAGGGGAGCATACTAATACTTAGAAAAGAGGAAATATGTTGTTATAAGCATAATCAACATGAATGTATAGCTTTACATAAGTAGGAAAAGAGAAAAAGGTGCTGCTGGAAATAATGGCCTACATAGCAAAAGGTTTATATTGGTGATCAATTTGAATGCTGTTAATTCACTGCTGGCCAGTTATGCTGCCCATTGGTCAGGAATCCCATGTTTTCATTAATATTACAAAACAGAAAATACTATTGACTTATTAGATCAAATGTTTCTATCTGTTAACCATACTTTACAACAAATGAATAAAGTCCTTAGTTGAGTTTTTCTGTATTTAACTGTAATTAGAAGAGAAAACTTGTAGCCTGGCATCTATAGTATCCTTAGTGAATGGTGATGTAATATGTTTTTCAAAAAAAGGTATATTTGAGTTACTTTTCTCAACTTTTTAGTTCATATTTCAGTATCCACCTTATTTACTGATAAAATATACATTTTTATAAACAATATTTGCAATACTATTTTCTTATGATATTCATAAATTAATTAAGCACTTATGGTTAAAGTCAATTAAATTAAAATACTACCTTCTTAGAAAGTTAGAGACTTCTGAGTAAGGGTAGAGGGATCATGTATTTAATTCAGGGTTCAAATTACATGTGATTTTGGAGATAATTCAGAGTATTTCACTATATAGTCTAAGTTAATGTTAAATAACTATGACTACTGCTAGTAGTTAAATAAATATTATATTAATGTTCAACCCACTGCATTCCTAAAAAAATCTAAGACTAAGAAATAACATTGAAAATACAGTTGGTTTTGCTTTTCATTTTTTTTTTTATTTTGAAGGTAATGAGTATTGTGAGCACAGTGAGATTTAATGCAAGGCAACAAAGTTTGTTATAATTTATTTTTTTATAACAAGGTGCCACCATTAGATTGGATTAGATTAATATATCCAATAACAAGGATAGTGAGTAAGGGGAGTAAATCTAGTTAATCTAATTTGAAATATTAAGAGCAATTAAGAACTGAGAAAATTATATGTTTACTTTAGTTCTATTTCACAGTTTAAAGCAAAGAAGCTTGCCTTTAGCATCTGATAACTGTGTGACAATTTGTCTGAATTTCAGTTACTACCATTAATTCAATGAGCATGGCATGTATGTGTAAATCAGAGACTATATGGTAATTTATAGAGATTTTGAGTATCATTTAAAAAAAAAATAAACACATAAGACCCAAACTCTTTAAGAACTGAAGTGCAAAATCTAGCCAATATATATTTATCAACAATAAAAATTATTTTAAGGCAAGTAAATTTGTGAATTTCTAACACAACTTCAGAAGCCCCATTTCTATAAAATGTAGAATCTGTAAACAAAATCAACGGAAGGATAATAAGGTCAAAACACCTCCACTTTTAATACTTCATTTATTCCCTGCAGAGTACTTTCGGGGCGAACCGTCCCGTCTTCGGTGCTCTTGAGCTGCTCCCTATTGAGGCGACATCTCCGGCAAAGACTGGGATGTCGGCTCAATAGGGACCAGCTCTAAAGCACTGAAAATGGGGCGGTTCACCCCGAAAGTACTCTGCAGGGAATAAATGAAGTATTAAAAGTGGAGGTGTTTTGACCTTATTATCCTTCCATTGATGATGGACCTGTCCCAGTCAGTCCAAATCCCGAGTGTAAACAATATATATAAACACTACAAAACTATTTACCTCACACGAAGATAGATTCCAAAGAACTCCAGTAACAAGTTCTTTCACCTCACCATCAGATGACTTCCTCAAGAGATTTATTAGCAAAGGTATTCCCCCAGCATTCTTTATTGCTCTTTTATTTTCATCATTTTGCCTCCCATATGAAAGGTTCCTAAAAAGAAGGATTTTGTAACAATTTGGGAGAATTCCAAACTTTTTTACAATAATAAAAATCTCTTTGGTACCAGCTAATAGAAACAGCAATAGTTTGTTAGTGAGTTTACTCATATACTCTGCATCCATTAGTTTGGTTATCATGATAATTTAAAAAAAAAAAAAAAAAAAAAAAAAAAAAAAAAAAAAAAAAAAAAAAATGGAAAACGAATGTTTATATAGTTATTTTTGCTAGTGTTTAACATTATTAATATTTAAAATGTTAATATTGTGTTTATTTAATAAAGAGACAGAATAGAACTGAAGCAGCAAGAAGAAAAACAAATGTTATTCCAAAATTTGGTAAATTTTGGCCAAAATTAAGATGTAACCAAAAGAACCAAGACCTTTTCTAGACAAATAAAAATTGCCAGCAAACAGAGAAATTATGGAAACTAAATTGATTATTATTCAGACATACCTCCCCTATTTGATTCTTGGAAGTAACAACAAATATTTATGATGTGTAGATAGTTCTTGTAAATTTATAGTAGAAGTAAACTAAAAAAATCAATCGCTCAAATCTCAAATAATTATTTTCAAGATTACTAAATGTAAAAAAGATGATAAAAAAAAAATCAGAGGAAGCTAAATATGTGAGGCTATAGAATAACTCCAGTTATTTGAAGCTTGACTAAATTCTGCAGGCATCTCACAAATTTCTCTTTAAGAAGACAGAACATGCTAGAAACAGCACTAGATATTGCATCTCACAAACAAACTATGGAATTACTGAAGTGTCTGTTCATGAAACTAGTTATTTGAAATATATATGAAGGAATCATTCTTAGAGTGAAATTTCAGTTTGGACAAGATTTGACTTGGCCAGTATGTCAAACAAAAAATAGTCAAAAGTTATTTATCTATAGTATTCTTCTTGTTATGGAAAACAAATACAGGCATAAGCATGCCTTAACTGTTATAAGCTGAGGCAATCTGAGTTTCAAAATTGTCAGAGTGATCTCGTTATGAAAGTGAAACTAATAAATAATTAATATTATTTAAAATTTAAATACACAAAATATACCTTAATGCTCCACAAGCATTTCTATAAACATCAGGGGCATCATGATTCAACAAATTAACAAGTGGTGGAATACCACCCAGGATACGTGTTTTCTGCTTATTTGGATCATCCATATAACACAAATGTTGTAAATATGCTGCAGCATTAGCCTTAATTACATTGTTTGGATTACTAAGGAAACTTATAACTTCAGTAAGATTTGGGTCACGCCACCGAACACCTGAAATGTTAAGAGTTTAGTACTTTATAATACCCTCTTTGATCAGTATTAAAAGTCATCTTTACAATGGAATATAATTAAGGTAAAATAATGACATTATTAATAAAGTAATTACCATGCTGAGAGGATTCACTTTTTTCACTAGGGCTGGGAGGAGTAGGAGGTCTGTCAACATAATCATGTGACTCCACATACCGTGTTGTAGTATACGTTGGGTACGTCGGTATAGCAGGATAAGGATAATGTTCATAATCATGATAGCCCACGTAGTGTCTCCCTGCAAGAATTGCTTAATAAAAATTAAAAAAAAAATTATAATAACAGCAATCACCAGCAAAAAAAAATACTAAGTGGTAATCTTTACTAATTTGAACATTAATATTAATACATCAATATACCTTCCTTGATCTACATAGCTAGTAATTTTCCCTTACTTTCCTCAAATAATTAATACTAAACTGAGACACTACTAGCCTATAAAGATAAATGTAATCGTTTAAACAACTTTTAGAGAGAAGGAGAACATATATACTATCCCTCCAAGTCTTTCTATCAATTCTTCTAAACCAAAGTTGACATAGGCAGTTTCTTTATTGTATCATGGTTTTCAAAAGGCACAGTAAAGGACTGGTTGACAAGTACAATACGTGGATGGACCTGGGACCACATATGAGATGAATAAAGCCTAACTTTCCATATGTGTTAAATGTGGACCCTGCACATAACAACTTAGATCAAAATTCAGATTTGAGAATTTCATGAAGAGGGTAAAACTTGAGAAACTTTAAGAATATCAAACTTATTACGTGTAACACTAAACAGAGAACACACACATAGGTGATGAAAACCAAACGAACACTAGGGTTATTAGTGTGTAAATCAAGAAGGGAAGTTAATGATAAAGTAAAATTTTGAGAAGAGTGAATTATCCCAAACTACTCTCTAAAGAGCTCTAAAAATTTAAAAAATGCCCATGCATGATTTGAACTAAATATTGACTGTTAAAAGGACTAAATAAAGAGGATTTCAATATATTGTGCATGCCACTGATGAGTAGACCGAGGAAAAAAAGAGCTTGTTTAAGTATTTTCTTTGAGTTAACTAAATACTGATAACTTCTGCCACTGAGGAGAGCAGATGTAGGGGCACCCTCTAAGTACAATAACTGTATATTTAAAAAGGATATTATTTCACTGAAAAGGAATTTATGTTTGAATGTGTGTGTGGTTTCTAATAGCATCCTTGGATTCCATTCACATTGATGGGGGATTGATACATACATGATGAGATGACTTCAAAATTATTTCTGTATATTCAGTAAAATCAGAATCCGTTTGGAACAGGAATATTTTAATATTTTATCACATCTATTTAGTAAAACCTTTTTAATATGGTTTTAGAAATTATTTCACAACAAAATATGCTTGTAATAATACATTTTAAATAAACAACATATAATGTTTAAAATTGTAATAAACAACGAAATAGAGTCAGTTTAAATAGTAAATGGTGATATAATAGTAATAATGCTTTGGAAATATTTAATAACTAAACTAACATTTTTTATGAGGTGGTGAATAGCAAAAAAGTAAATATATAACGAATTTCTATGAAAATTAAGACTTAAAAGCCAAAGCATCAAATAAAAAAAAAAATTAAATTTGTTGTTTATTACAAAAACAATTGTGTTTATGGGGGTTATTAACATGTTCAAGACTTATGCTCATTTGACATTTCTTCAGCTGAAGAGATGACGGAGTGTGCCACTCCACTGCTGCTTTGTTTCAGAATCAAATATCCAGGATTCATAACTTGGTCATTGGCAATGTAAAAGGACGTAAATTTGGAACTCTGGAGAACATTCAAAAGACTGTGACTGGCCAGCATTGCGACCAAGAGTGGGAACAACGCCTCCGTCGGTAAATAGCTTCCCAAGGGACTACTTTGAAGGGGAGAACAATGTGTTTGAAATAAATGAAAACTTTAGTTAGTACCAAATTAGTCTCATTACTTTCCTCACAGACCTCGTGTGTGAATGTATATGTATATATATATATCTATATATATATATATATATATATATATATATATATAATTGTATCCTCTGTCTGTTGATTTTTTTTTTCGAAATTTCAGGATACTTATTCGTTTCACATGGCATAGACACCATAACTGCATTTTGTTTCTTTTGTGTATGTTTGTTACCTTTTCACGCATAAACGGCTGAACCGAATTTTATGAAACTTGATATGTGTATTACTACTAACCCAAGTTAGACTTTAGGCTATATTAATATTCTCTGAGACGAACAGGAGTGGGGGTTATAAGGGAAGCCTGAAATTAAAAATAGCGATATTTCATTTCCTATTGGTTTTTATGCAACTATGCGCATAACAAAAGTTGTTTATTTTGTTATTTGAAGTAACTTTATTAATATTCATTTTTTTCTTTTAACAAAGTATAAACGAGATATATACACTATAAACTAAACGATTGAACCAAACTTAAAAAACTTGGTATGTCAATTAGCATTAATTCTTCCATGATTACATGTTATATTAAAATTTTTAGGTTAGAACGGGAGTGGTGGTTATAAGGGAGGCCTGAAATAAAAATTCGCAATATTTCATTGTCTATTTCTTTTTTGACAAACGTGGACATAACAAAAGTTGTCTACTTGTGCAAAGTAAAGCCTTGCCAAAAAAATACCATCACCATTCAGTCTCAAATCAACTCCCGGGCGACACGGGGGGAGAGGGGGGATTATCCGAGAAGTGTATTATCTCATGCACATTGCAGGTTTTTATATTGTTATCTAAATAACAATCTCTAAAGTAACTTTTGATGTTTCCACTTTTATTGTTTAACAAAATATAAACGAGGTATAGGCTAAAACTATAGTGGGGGTAACCAATTGTATTAGTACTAATTAATGTTTATTTGATTTAGGCGTAATAATGTTGTTTTTCGACTTATGTGGTAGTTCTATGTATAATTCGGATTAGTGAGGTTATAAATCTCAAGCGGAAGGGAAAGTCGCACTGAGGCCCACACAGTTAATTGTGTTAACTTATTTCCTGTTAAATGCTAGACTATTGGAATCTTTTTCTACTTATAACCGAGTATTTCTAAACTATGAGTGCTCGGAGTGGGTTTGACAGAAAATATGTACAATATAGATACTGTTTCATTACAATAAATGATATCCATGATCATGATTTGAATTATTCACGATGTATTAAACAGTAGAGAGGGAGTGATTGGGAACTCATTTTCATTTACTCTTTTTAATTAAATTTTCTATTCTGTAAGTACCAGGAAAAATAATATGCCCAGACAGGAAGTATAATTGTACACATTGAAGCCTTGCTATAAAAATACCCTCAATATTCAGCCTCTAATGATTTCCCGAGCGAAGCCGGGTACCTTAGCTAGTATATATATATATATATATATATATATATATATATATATAAAGTTTTGTAAATTCCCTTTCTCACTTTTTATTTTAAATCTAGGGTCAATATGAAATTAAAGCAATAACAATGTATTGCAAGTCTATCAACAAGCGTGCTTTGCATGTATTGCAGTTCGATTGATGTACTGACCAGAAGACCTCCTCCAGACCAGAAATTATGAGGGAACAGGTGGCTGTCTTAAAATGTTATTAGTTAATAAAAAAAAATCTATCTTCATCATTCCTTTTAGAATACAATAAAATCGGTGAAACCAAGATAGTTCTCTTAAAACTTCAGAGTAATTTTTGCTTCTGAGATATCTTAATGTTAAAAATGAAAGTTTGATGAATTAAAATGTGTGCTGGTTGTGGAGGGTTGTGTGATTGCATTTGTAGTATGAATGAAAAATATATTTGTGGTTGGCTTAGTTTCATTGTATGGAAAAAATTATTGTTGCTACTTTGTCCCATTCTTCACATATCTATGAATATGGATTTTTTTTTTTTTAATACTCGTAATAAGGAGACTGCAAAATTGTCTTTTAACTCAAGGTGAAACTAGGAAAAAATAATTTCATCCTAAAGTTTATAAATGAGTGAATTGCGTATCTTTGGTCACAAAGCCATAACCATGTTTTACTGTGACCATAACAGGCATAAGTAACCTATTTGTAAAAATGTAATTGAAGGGAAAAGTCAGCACATTTGTTAATTTGAAATTCAACAGAATAAACAGTTGTGAATCAAAATATATAACTATCTCATCTGGCAAACTTTGTAGATGGTAACTCTTCTTGCACCAATCATTTTCCTTAACTATGACACACGATTCACCCTATTTCCACCATAAAATTAACCTGACAGTAACTATTAGAGACTGTTAAGTAGATTTAAGATTTCATATCGTCTGCTATATATTGATCTACAAGGAATTGCTCTTGTAGGGTGTTTATGAAATTTCAGAATAACAAAACCTGGATTCCTGGTAAGACCGGAATATGGAATGAACAGTGTTAAGATTACATACATCACTTTAAAATGGCTCTTCAAGATTCTAAGAATGTCAATGCCAAGTTCTATAATTTCACTTAAGTATTACAACAGCCTACTATGACTAGTTGGCATTCAAACTAATAGGTACTATGACTAGTTGGCATTCAAATAGCTCTATAAAGGTTGCCTAAGTAAGGAAATTATTTTGGTATTGCTCAATGGGTTGGTGGTACTAAACTAATATTACTGAATGCATTTAACCTCACATACTTCATTACTTAAAGCATCATTGGCATCAGCCTAAGAAGAAGTACGAGTATGTATTTTTTTTCTTCTTTTTTCCAATTATGAACATGAAATGGCAAAATTATGGTTTGATTTTTTTTTTTTTTTTTTTTTTTTTTTTAACAATAACAAATATCCATAAGTAAAATAAAAAATTATATTAAACCTATCAATTAGTACCTTGATCAGTAGCATATGGTTGATCAGGTGGTTGAGCGAGTTCATAAGGATATGCCGGATGCGGAGGTAGTCCAGAAAATGTCATGGTGGGAACTGTTACATAATCAACACCTGAGCCTCCATCTAAACTTAGCTGGTGAATATCACAAGTTACTTTAGCAACTGAGGGAACCTAAAATAAAATTACCCCTCATAAGTTTTATATATACACACACACACACACACACACACACACACACACACACACACACATACATATATGTGCTAAACTAAAAAACAACACCAAAGCAAAAATGTACATCAGTTCTGTCGAAATAGTGACCATTAATCTATACTACGAGATTGAGCTATATTTAAACTAGACCCTTTGAAACTACATAAAAAAAATATAGTTACAATTTATGACAAATGACTATTAATTAATACTTGGAAAACACCTAAAAATAAAAGAAATCAGTTACATACATATATATAGATTTATCCTTAATGGGATCACTTCAACAAGCTTCGAATGAAACATAGTGATATTAAAAACATCTAAAATGATAAAGACAGTAATGAAGACCCAGATTCCAGAAGAGTTACACTGGGATGCACGTACTGGACTATATTTAAAATGATAGATTAATCTTAGAAATTCCAATGTAGAACTTGAAACATTCAGGGCTGTGTACTAAATTACCATCCAGTTGATTCCACAGGATTGTAGACTGGTACAGAATGATAAGAATAGATCAGAGTATAACAACTAAAACTGAAACTAATTCAAGTCATAAAAACCATTTGCTCAACAAAGCTACCATTTTTCCAAGTGGAAAACAAGACATCAAACTCCAAGCACCCTTACTACGGCTTGATAGATATGACCAAGAAATAATTATTTAACTGAGAACTCGTAAAAGTAAATGAAAGGGCATAAGTAATTATGAAAGAGCTTAATATGATGCCCAGGATAATCTTCAATCATGCCCTTCCCTCTTAGAAGAAAGGATACAACATTGTGTTATCCAATCTTGACATAAAATTGTGAACTGAACAATTGGACCACTAGAGGACTTTTTTATTTTTTTAATATTGCAGTGTAAAAAATAGTCATTAAAGTAAGATGAATATATAGATATTCTAGCAAAACTGATAATGTTGATGATGAAGGTAAAGTATAAGTATTTTTTATAGGTAGTTATTAACCCTTTCCTTGCGCAAAGCCACTATAGCCACTATAGTGGCTTTGCGCAAGGAAAGGGCTAAAACTATTACTAATTTGGTTAATTTATACCAACTTACTTGTTGTGCAGTCTGTGATTTAGGGACATGGGAAACGAGAGAATCAATAGCCATGTGAGATGATGCAGGAGAATGGTTGTCAACATGTCCATTACTGGGATGATAACCAACATCTACTGAATAAGAACTTGTTTGTTCGATATCAGGTTGGCCTCTAAATGAAATTTAAAAAAAAAAATGGAATAAGCCATAGATACAAATTTAAATATGTTAGATCATTTCAGGCCAACAAATTCTCATTAGAAGAAATACTTACAAGTATTGGGGCATGTCCTGCTGTTTTTCCTGTAGGACCCTCCTAAAATCAAATTAAGAAACATTAATTAGCTCATATGAATTTTACTTGTAAATGTTATTACAAATATCTGGGCCAAAAGATGCAATTATATGAAAAATGGAGGGCATACACTACCTAGCCAAACACATTACAAAAGAAGAGTGTGGAAAGGATTCAGTACAAGGATTTATCTGTTAACATATTTGGTCAAGACTATTGAGTGAGTGTGTGAGAGATGGGAGAGAGGGAGAGAGAGATGGGGGGGGGGAGAGAGGGAGGAGGAGGAGGGGAGGGTGAGAGGAGCGAACATTAAGTGGTAAAAAATGCATCACTATATATTATAAGGAAAAGAAGAATACTTTGTTGAACTATAAGAAAATCAATAGATACCAATTTATAAACACCAAGAAGGAATCTAGACTAGGATGATTTTATTACAAAAACAAGTATTTATATCATCTTAGTGAACCTTTACCTATTGTTAACATCTGACGCCCAATGAGGAGCAGTGAATAAAATAAACAATTAGGCCATTGATAAGAACATTATATCATAACATTTAATTTCATACAAAATACTTACAGACAGGAATCAACAAGTTGACTGTTAGACATGGCAATTTCGGCAATGGCAATCCAAGTAGTCACTATCAATTCTAAAAATAAAGGACCTAGTTAGTATGAAATTATTAAATTCCAAAAGAAAACATATGACTGGTAGTGCTAGGATATATTATCGGGTGGTTCAATAATTAATGTCGTTTTTTTCTGATAAGATTGTTTGAAATGCATATTTCAGGTAGTATTGATTCCGTGGCTTTGATTATAATATACTATTTTAAAGATTAGACTTTGGACTATGTTCAGTAAATAACTGAGTCTGATTAGTAAACAACAAGTTGATCAAAACTTCAGTTGAAAATGGACAATCAAAGAGAGCATTATCAGCATATTTTATTCTTTTACATCCAAAAGGGCAAAAATGGGCTACAAGCTCGG
This sequence comes from Riptortus pedestris, assembly GCA_019009955.1. Lineage (NCBI taxonomy): Eukaryota > Metazoa > Arthropoda > Insecta > Hemiptera > Alydidae > Riptortus > Riptortus pedestris. Next base: position 89,209,685 of record CM032233.1, read on the forward strand.
AAAAAATTATGTGAAGTTTATGGTGAGGACTGTCTTACAGATCGCCAGTGTCAGCATTGGTTTGCTCCCTTTCGCTCTGGAAAGTTTAATGTGCAAGATGCACCACATACTGGACATCCAACCACTACTGATGACGACAAAATAAAGGTGTTAATCGAAACCAACCGGCATATGACAACTCGAGAGTTAGCAGAGAAGCTCGACATATCGAATTCAACCGTTTACTTGCACTTACGTTTGGGTTCCTCACGAATTAAAGGATATCCACCTCACCAAACGCATTAATTACACTAGGTCCAAGAGCCGTCAGGTCAACATCGAAAACCTTCGGGCACTGACGATGATGCACAGCATCGAAAGCGTTTTGCCGTTTCATTAAATTATTTTAGTGGAAGCGTAGCCAACAACTTTTTCATCCTACATACATTAAAAGTACTAATTCAGATTATATCTCATTCCGTATTAAATCTCAAAGAGGAATATTATCTGGTATAAAAATCATTAATGAACTTAATTTGCACTACATTAAAATAAGATACTGACCTAGACAGACTGAAACAGAATGGCTCTGTTGCAATTAAAGCATTATCTGATTGGTTAATGGCAAATAAATTAGCTCAAAAGTGTCAAAAAAAAATATTGTAGATTTCAGCAAAGAAACATCTATGAATAATCGAGACATTTACCAGTTTCCATGATTAAGTTTTTAGGATTGATTGTGGACTAAAACAACGACTCCTTTAGCTGTTTTGAAGAATTAAGTAAACTAAAATAAATTTGGTTCTTATTAAAATGTGTTAAGAAATATCTTTAATTAGAAAATCTATTACTAATATACTATGACTATTTCCATAGTCTGTTGAGCAAGCTCAAAAAAAGCGTGTTTTGATGTTTTAAATTGCAAAAGGTTTATATTTAATATTAAGTCAAGAAACTCCTGTCGGCCACTCTTTAAAAATTCAAAAATAATGTACTTTCCTATTAAACATATGTGTGTGTGTGTGTGTGTGTGGTTTCTAATAGCATCCTTGGATTACATACATATTGGTAAACCACTAACCTAATCTGAAATTTTAATAAGAAGGCACATCCATTTCTCATTGAGGGTCCTAGTTGACTAACTGCACTATTAAATTAGCACTAAACTAACAACCTAAATAAGACTTGCTATATAACTAATTGCCTATAAACTTGCTATAAATTGAACTATCTATAAACTAATTTTTTTATACTAAACTGCAATGAATTTTGGTCTGATTCGTATAACAGTTACAGATGGAAGACTGAATAGAGGGGCCTTCCTTGGAGGGGAAGAACAGGTGGCAAATGGTAGAGTTAATCCATGTCGTTTCTCTCAGTGAGCGATCTATTTGTCAATTACATTTGTAACAAATATTTTTATTTATTTGCTGTAAAAATTGGCACTAGGTTAACATTTTAATTTTGTGCAAAGCTGGATAGAATCATCAGTTTTAGTATTAACAATTGACAACCAATTTCTTTTATTTGTTCATTGATTTTAATTGTCTCACATATAACTTTTATAAATAAGGGTTTAAATACAACTAAAATGTTGCCAACCAAAATACATTTTTAGATGAAATTTATTACACCTTGAAAAGTGTAATTGCCATTCCATTTTATTTTCATATAATGACATTCTTAGCATCACTCGTGTGGAACATTTTAAATAATATTACAAATTATTGTGACAAAGAATGGCAGACAGACAAACTCACCTTTTTTTTTAAGTATTTATATTAACCTCATTTAATTTTGAGGATGTCCCAGATGAAATATTCCTCCATTTCAATTAGAATTACCATACTCCATTTTTGTTTACCTAAACATTTGCCAAAACTGATTTAGAAAACAAAAAAAAAACCTAATCAACTTAAAACAGTAGAAAAAAAAAGAAAAAAAAACTTCACTGGCTAAATTATTGAATTCATATAAAAATGAAAAATTAAAATGTATTTAAAGAAAATAAATAGACATTTTAACATACTACAAAATAAAAACCTCAGCTATGACATAAGTACTACATTACAGTACAGATTCTTTTATAACCATAAAGTGAGATTTTAGAATATCCCTAGGTTGGTCAACAATTAAATATACAAAACAATTAAATAGATTTAATTTTTTTTTTTTTTTAAAGATAAGAGAATTTTTGTTTTCAAAACTTATTAAGGTATTTAAAATAATTATAAAAACAAATATCTTATTATACCCAAACTTTTCCTATAATAATTAATATTAGGGCTACCAATGATTGACTAGTTAATCCAATTATAATGTTTGCAAATTTTTCTTTTTTTAATAGAAATTGAAAATGACAAACAAAGACATTTTGATAAAACATAATAAATAAGAATGATTAATATTACAGATAATAGCAGAATAAGATTAAGAATATGAACAGGATGCCATTCTAGATTATTTCTAAATATGAAGAACTATAACAGAGATCAATTTGGAAGATAACAAAGAAAAGGACCCTAAATTACAAGTACAAGGTTCAATGAGGACATGTCAAAATAATTTTAATATATAGAAGTGTATAATATAATAGCTATAAATATGAGTGCCATGATCTATTCTACTCTATTATCCAGCTGAAGCAAGACTAGAATTAGGAGAATTCGCCTGAGTGGGACCCCCTTAGTTGCCTTTTACGAGAAGCTCATAATACGTAGTATGTACATTCTAACATCCATCCACTCAAAGGAATAATTCCATCCATTACAATCATAATGAAAATTTAATCACCACAATGTAAATAAATGAAATAGCAATGTGATACATAATTCTACAATATATCATTCTCTGTCTCAGACTTTCATAAAGTTTTAATACTCTTTCATACTTATAATATAAGCACAACTGAAGTCTTGTAAGTACATACTTACTAGCATTAAGTAATTCTTGTGATTTAATCCTCATATTAATATATAATGTTAATTAATCTAACTTTTGTAAATGGACATAAAAACCAATTCAAATCCTAAACATTTTTTTATTACACCCGAGTAAAGTTTTTTCCTCATATTTAAGCTTTTGTTTTTAATAAAAACCTAACTTTGCTCTTATTCAAGTAATAAAACAGTAGGCTTCAATCATCACCACTTAAAATAAAAATTAACTGAAAAATACAGACCACTTACCAATGCACAGAAAAAAACATTCATTAAAATATTCATTTGACTAAATGATTCTGCCATCTTCCTACTATAATAGTCCCTTTTCAGTGAATTGTATTCAGCTCTTGTCCTAAAAACAAAAAAAAAACAGTCCTTATAGGAAATAACATATGTATCCAGATCTCCGCCCAAATTAATACTTTATTTAATTCTTTATGACGTTAGGCCTTTCTTTGGCCATCATCAAATAATCCTATAAAATAATTTTATACTGTCAACATAATTATGATAAGTGTGACTTATATGATATAAATAGCAAGAAAAAAGTGACTTCCTACAAAATAATAAATTAAGACTGTACAATTTAAAAACTATAGTTAACTTTTGGGATGCAGAAAATTAGAAATTTCATGAAGGCATAAAAGTCCACTCACTAAAGACACAACAAGGAAGTAAAGACAAAGACCATTATGTAGATGACATTATATGTGTTGTTTGAGATTACTGAACCCTCACAGTTAATATTCGACTGTATACAAGTTTTGTATGCATTTTTATAATGTAAACCATATTCGAATAGTAACATGGGTCAATCTAAAGGAACGTTTCATGAGTTTGAAGAACCAGTTGTTCAAAAAGCTTTCATAAAATACAAATAGTCCAAAACAAATAGGTATAAAGAAGGTATTTAAAAAAAAAAAAAAATCCCATCTTCTTTGAGAGGATAACCAAAAACATTAACATACTCCTTAAACTGAAATTACTTTCCAATTGATATAGGATTGGGGAGGGGGATCCAGAAAGATAGCATTGAGGGAGATTCAATAAAGATTTAGTTGTACGTGACTAAAATCAGGGATGATATTCGGTGCAAATACTCCACCTATTCATAACATTTTACTAATGAAACCTGGCAGAGGACAACTTCAAAATGCATCAAATGCAGTGCAGGGACTAAAAGGGATACAAAATGGGATGGGAAATAGTCTATGGTACCACAGATACATCAGTAGTCTTCTATTTTCATCTTTGGTCAACAAGATGAAAATAGAAGACTGTTAGCCCTGCCAGTGTTGAGCATTATTGAGTGATTTTTCAGTTAACTAACTTTAGGACTAATAATGTTATCCTAAGAAATTAATTCACAATCAATCATTTATCCTTTGGGATGAATTAATTTTTTAAGACTAAATTAATTTTAGTTCCCCTTTTGTAAAGAGTAAAAGGTTTAATTGTAGTTCTTTGGAAAGGAACTAAGTACTAAATTAGTTCAATTGACAAAACTTGTATTAAAAACTAAATCGTAGTTCAGGATTAAGGACTAAGGATTATTTTTCAATTTAACTTATTATTCCATTTACCATTTGGGATAAGTTTCAACTTATTGTTACGTAATTTCAATGTTTTAAACATATCCGGTAGAAAATCTCATAAACATATTTTTTGAAGGTCGTGTTATATTCATGTGAAATGTAGGCTGTACTTTAATGAATTTTATGAGATCATAGTTCAATTAATGTTTACACAAATAACCGTTTTACCCTAGTGTAAGATAACTGCTATTTATTAATTTGGTCTGGGACCTGTTAATCACCCAGGAATAGATTGTTTATTTTTCTTACTAATGTTCATTGAATAGAAAGCTACAGAGCATAAGACTAGGTCACTAAACATTTCTATTCAATGTGTAGCCTCAACAACGTTTAAGGAAATTTGTATATAATAAACAATTAACCCCTTTGAAAGTGTAATAAATATTTTAGTAAGTAGCTCGTCTTTACCTTTCCCATTTTTATTTAACAGTCTTTTTTGCCTATGTTGGCATCACAGCTAATGAAGCTGCAAACCCTAAAATGTATTCTACTTGGAACTGGACGTTTCCTCACCCTTCTCCTATTATGGGATCAGATTAGCCAAGCCTTAGGAGAAAACCCAGATTTGTGCTATGTATTGCAAAGAAAGTACGTGAATTTCTCTTTTAAATAATTTGTGATGAAAGTAAATTGTTGGCTCCCACTTTAATTTTTTAGTGTATATCATGTTTATACTTTGTTAAACGAGAAAAGTGAATATAACAAAAATTACTCTAAATAACAAAATAAACAACTTTCATCCTGTGCATATTTGCCGAGAAACCAATAGGAAACGAAATATCGCTATTTTTAATTTTAGGCCTCCTTTACAACCCCCACTCCTGCTCCATCTGCCGGGCTGATTTGTGAATCTAAACCATCCAGGGTGTCACCCAAACGCATACAAAAAAATTCATTCAAATCGGTCCAGCCGTTTAGGAGGGGTTCAGTGACATACACACGTACAGTAGAATTATATATATATATATATATATATATATATATATATATATATATACAAAGTTACTGCATGGCAATACCATAGAAGAAGAATCTAAACACAGATGGAAAGAATTACTAGATATTCTGTTAAATATGACTGCACTAAACATGACAGTACCATGGAAGAAGAATCTAAACACAGATGGAAAGAAGTAATAGATATTCTATTAAATATGACTGCACTAAACATGGCAATGCCATGGAAGAAGAAACTAAACACAGATGGAAAGATTGAATAAATATTCTGTTAAATATGACTGCACTAAACATGGCAATACCATGGAAGAAGAATCTAAACACAGATGGAAAGATTGAATAAATATTCTGTTAAATATGACTGCAATAAACATGGCAATACCATGGAAGAAGAATCTAAACAAAGATGGAAAGATTTAATAGATATTCTGTTAAATATGACTGCACTAAACATGGCAAACCATGGAAGAAGAATCTAAACACAGATGGAAAGAATTAATAGATATTCTGTTAAATATGACTGCACTAAACATGGCAAACCATGGAAGAAGAATCTAAACACAGATGGAAAGAATTAATAGATATTCTGTTAAATATGACTGCACTAAACATGGCAAACCATGGAAGAAGAATCTAAACACAGATGGAAAGAATTAATAGATATTCTGTTAAATATGACTGCACTAAACATGGCAAACCATGGAAGAAGAATCTAAACACAGATGGAAAGAATTAATAGATATTCTGTTAAATATGACTGCACTAAACATGGCAAACCATGGAAGAAGAATCTAAACACAGATGGAAAGAATTAATAGATATTCTGTTAAATATGACTGCACTAAACATGGCAAACCATGGAAGAAGAATCTAAACACAGATGGAAAGAATTAATAGATATTCTGTTAAATATGACTGCACTAAACATGGCAAACCATGGAAGAAGAATCTAAACACAGATGGAAAGAATTAATAGATATTCTGTTAAATATGACTGCACTAAACATGGCAAACCATGGAAGAAGAATCTAAACACAGATGGAAAGAATTAATAGATATTCTGTTAAATATGACTGCACTAAACATGGCAAACCATGAAAGAAGAAACTAAACACAGATGGAAAGAATTAATAGATATTCCGTTAAATATGACTGCACTAAACATGGCAAACCATGGAAGAAGAATCTAAACACAGATGGAAAGAATTAATAGATATTCTGTTAAATATGACTGCACTAAACATGGCAATACCATGGAAGAAGAAACTAAACACAGATGGAAAGAATTAATAGATATTCTGTTAAATATGACTGCATTAAACATGGCAATACCATGGAAGAAGAAACTAAACACAGATGGAAAGAATTAATAGATATTCCGTTAAATATGACTGTATTAAGTTAGGAGGAATTAAATTTAACCATATTTATAATTCACCCAAATACAAATGCTACTATATATATGAGATATATTGTATTAATTAACAGTAAGATAACTTGACCCATATTAATGATTAATATTTGAACGGTTTACACTATATTCTTGAGGGTTCCAGAGAACAATAGCCACTCAAGGTTAATTACAATAAATAGAGGACTCTAATGTATGTGCACATATAAACAAAACACGAATCCAATATAGTTATTTAAATTTTTATAAAATATTTATAAAACATAACATAGGTTGAAGATTTAGCTTAAATATCAAAAGCTAATAAAAGTGTTAAGAGTGTAATTCTGTTTATACACGAATGTAATGAATAATATAATCACTTGAAAAATCCAAATTATCACAAATAACTAAACAATAAAATATAACTTGCATAACTGGTGTAAGTATGGAAAAATATTGACAATAATAAAGCATACCAAGTGGAATTTATTATTGGAGGAGCAATAAAGAAATATTGCCCTCCAAGCATATTGTCAATATTTGTTGTAAGTGGTCTATGGAGTATATGTTTATAAGTGGGTGGGTGGGTGTTAAGAATTAAGAAATATATTTAATTTAAATAAATTAAATTACCTTCAAATTCTATTCCACTTGAAACAAGACCAACAATTCCTTTTGAGCATATTACATTTAATAAAAATTGTCCTGTTGTGCTAATTAATCAAAAAGTGACACTTCATTAAGTTCGATATATAACTTCACAAACACTCTTAAGTCTTGCAAATTATGCATTTTCTTTCAATTCACACTTAACAATAGCACTCAGCAATGAAATAGAGAAAATATATGACTTTAGTTAAGTGAAACTGGGTATGTAAACGCCAAGAAAAACACTCCTACGACATTTTACAGTATAAAGCGGAGGTGAGGAAACAGATATTGCAATAAAAACTTTTGTTATTTGTAATTATCAGAGAACGGTTGCACCTAATTCATGTTTAAAACGATAAATCACAGTAATAAGTGCACTGTTTAATACTGTAATTTCGGTGACCCTTCACAATGAGCATCAAATCCAACCAATGTTGCCACTTCTAAAAAAACAAGTTTGTTGTTTCAACTTTATTAGAATTACAGTAGTATACAATTCCTTGTAACTAAGCTCCAAAGAACTGAGAAAATATACTTAAATATACTGATAAAAAATACTCAGGATGTGTATTATAATGCATAAAATAATTAGATATGTTACAATTTGTGATCTGACAATTGTGGCGAGGAGGGGGGGGGGGTGAGATTGTTCGCACAGTAATTTTTAGATCTAATTTTGGAGCACATAACTTGATTAAATGCGGTATACACCAGAAGTTCACGATATTATGTGGTTTGCACTTTACTTCTTCTCTGTACCTCCACTTATCAAGTGATGAGTCAATTCAAAACTGTAAAAAAAATCAATGTACAGACAGTGGTTACAATTTTATATATATATATATATAGATATGTATGTATGTATGTATGTATGTATGTATGTATTTATGTATGTATGTATGTATATATATACAGTGGGGGGAAAACACTATTTACACACCAGGTTTTATTTTATTAAATTATGAATTTAGGTAATAAAAAAATTGTATAATGTAATAAATAAGAAGTATATTTAAATCTGAATTAATACATATATAATACAAATGAAAAACTTCTTGCTTAGTAAAATAAAACTTAAATCTTACAAAAATTTTGTGTGAAAAAGTATTTGCCCACCACTCATTTTCTTCATTTTTTCAAATTTAATATTTTGTATGTAGTCTGTTAGCGTTAATTACTGCTGTTAAACTTCTTGGCGTTGAGTATCCAAGGTTTTTAATTAAATCTGGATTGATTTCATCCCATTCTTGTAATAAAGGATTATTGAGATAGTACGTTCCAGCTATGTGGTGTTTTGAAACATTTTGGTCAAACACGTGGCACAAATTTTCAATTATATTCAAGTCTGGTGACTGTGGAGGGCGGTGCTGTTGTTGACGAACATGAAATATTAACTATTCTATAGTTTTATTGGCTGTATTCTTTAGTTTCATTGTCCTTCTGGAACATTAACTGATGCTGGATTCCAAATTTAGCTGTACTTGCTAAGAGGTTGCCCCGCAAAATTCTCATATAACCTTCTGCAATTAAAATACCTTTAATAGGTGTAAGATTTGCATCTCCAAACCATTGCATTGCCACCCCCATGTTTCACAATAACCGCAACGTTTTGCTTTTTCAGTTCCTTATTTATCCTAGGCTAAATAGGCTTTCGTCCAACAGATGCAAACAAATTAAACTTACTCTCATCAGAGAATAGCACATTTCCCCCAAAACTGATGGGCTTGTTAATGTATTCTCTAGCAAAAGAACGTCATTTTTTGCGATTGGTTTCACTAACAAAAGGTTTTTTTTCTCGAGATACTGCCATAAAGACCTTTAGAATTCAAAACATTCCTTACCATTTTCGTGCTGACATATGCCCCAGAAGTTGATTCAACCATATTAGCTAGGGCACCTCCACTAACAGCTGGATATTTATGAGCTTCAATTTTTATTTTCCCCTCTATTTTTTCAAGTAGTATCCCGGGGCGACCTTTGCTTCAGTTATTTGTAGTTGAACCTCATTCTTCATATCTCTTAATTACCTATGTTACTTTAGAAAAATTAAGACCCTAGAAATATGATATTTCACGATACGATTTTTGTTGGTTGCACAATAAAATCAATTTTAAGAGAGACGCAGCACCCAGTTCACTTGTTTTTGGCATTATTGAGCATATGTAGATCTTACACGATTGAAATATATTAAAATTCTGACAAAAAAGAATATGATTATACTCTAGGAAGAAAAAAATAACAAGTAAACAAACAAAGCTTTATACTTCTCTACAAACAAAGTGTGCAAATACTTTTTTTCCTGGTGTTTATGTCATTTTAAAATATTTTTTATAATATGATCTAGGATTTCAATTGAATGTTTACTGATATTTAACAAGTTTTAGTTGTACTTATTATTGGGTATATTCAAATGAATTTTTTTTCAATTTTCAGTTTATTATTTAAAGAAAAAACGGGGTGTGCAAATACTTTTTTCCTCCACTGTATATGGCTGTTAGCTCTATACCTGTTGCATTTTTTTTAATCTTTACGATTTAGACGTGTTTTTTTTTCTAAAACTAAAGATAAAGTTCTTTAATGACTGAAATCGAAAATTCGAACTAATTCCGCTATTTTAAGTGGAGTCGGAATATCTATAGAATTAACTTTGTTGCTAAATTTAATTTTCTATAAATGTTGTTCTATATACAATTTGTTTCGATATCTGGAATATCAAATTCGCTATTAGCACTTTTTTAAGTTCTAACCTTCATTTGGCCCCCACTCCTACTCATATCATATTTGCATTAAGATGATATATCATGAAACATTTTCATCCAAGGTTAAATAACAAATCGTATTATGTTATTTGACTTTCATTATGTGAAACATATGCAAATGTGTTCGCTGTGACGTCATCATTTAAGATTTTACGTTCTAGACTATAAAGACCTATAAAGGTTTTATTCAATCAGTACTATAATCGATATTTAACCGTTTTATGCAAACCTAAGAACTGTGTATACTCTGTAAAGGCAGAAATCGGCCTAGGTATAAGTTTGGGTTAGACGTTGTGGAAAACCGAAAATTTAAAATAACTCCGATGGTTTGTATCAGAACAGTATTATATAAAGATTCTTGAAGTAAATTTAATTTTCTGCAACCATTATACATATGTTCACTAACTCGAATGTTTTTTTTTTGGTTCCTGAGTCGGTGAGTCATTGCCATAACTCGAATGTTAACCAAGCTCTTTGTGTTTTTTTCGTTTCAGCCTGAAGTAAACTTCCCTTTATACTCGTCCGATTTTCTTTTAAAGTATTTCAATCCCTAAACATCTCATGTACAGATTACATTTTAATTCCTGTTTTCATAGGCTAAGTAATCTAAAGTTATGGATGTTACAGCATTAAAATTTCTCCCTTGGTCGGTGAGTAGCCGCCTTGGGACCCCGTGTCTAGTGATAGTGTTGCCCAAAAGCTACCGCCGTCTCTTGCGCGGTCTGCTCTTGCAACGGGATGGCTTCAGCATAGCGGGTTAAGTTATCGATGGATGTAAGTAAATATCTATACCCCCGTCTGGACCTTGGTAGTGGGCCGAAGATATCTAAGGACACCTGTTCGAATGGGCCCGTCGCCATATAGGGTTCTTCCAGCGGGACCTTTAGTGCGGGGGACTTTTACGTTGAGTACAACGGTGACACCTACCAACAAACTCCTTAACGTCTTGTTCGAGGTTCGGCCAGAAAAATGATGCTTTTAAAGTCGCTAGGGTAGGCCGACCCTTCGGCCTAAAAAAAAAATTCCTCAGACTCAAACATTTTCAGACTCCTATGTACAACAAAACTTTACTAACACATCCTAGTTGGAGAGTAAATAACTTAGATATTGATTTACCTTCACAAAATTTTATAAAAATGATCCCCTTTCTTCAAAATTTTACATGACTGCAAATAACCCAAACGCACTGTAAAGGGGGGTTAGATTAAAGTTATATGGCAAATTGTGGCAGCCCTAGGTGCGAATAGACAGGCCTGCCCTCTCTCGGCTAAAGGCGCATTTGCACCAGACGAGCAAATGCTCATTCTATCCCCACTCCATTAAATTATTTTGATGTAAACAGGCTTAGAGCATTCTTTCGTTGCTCTATTGTGTTCTATGGAATATTCTAAGAATGCTCGCTCGCTTGATGTAAACGGCGCTAGAGCGTGCGAACAGTTGCTTAGAGCATTCTTTCGTGTTCGGACGTGCTCGCTCGACGGAGCGGTCTCATCAAAGCGTTCTAGTGTTCTAGCGATTTAACTACGTACTTGTTGACTTACTTATGGATTGGTCTCAAGAAAAATGTTTATTAATGATAGAGGCCTACCAAAATCATAGATGTCTGTGGGATCCGACTTTTGAGCACTATAAAAATACAAAGCGCAAACAAGATGCTTGGCAGGACATTGCAAATGTACTGGAATGTAATTTCGAAGAGACAAAAAAAAAGATGGATTCGCTCCTTGCATCATACCGCCGAGAAAGGCAAAAAAAAATGACTACAAAGTCAGGCAGCGGAGCCGACTGTACTTATAATTCAAAATGGTTTGCGTTTAAAAGTATGCACTTTTTAATGGATAAATATAAGCCGAGGAAAACATTACATTTCGACACTGATCAAAATAAAAACACGGTGAGTACTTATTAATTTTTTTATTGTTGATTTTTTGAATTAAATGGTGGGTATCTACATAAATTTAAAACATTGCGAAAAGGTGTTCATAGATATTAAAATTATGCAATATTGTTTTGCCATGGTAAAATATTAGTGAAATTAAAATAGTCTGAGAATTCTCGTCGTATATTTTCACATTGCACAGTATGTCTTCGTCCAGTGTTGGTAAATAGGAGAAATGATGTTGAAGGGTTCAAATTTCTCCACTGGCCTGGAATAACAACGCCATCTTCAATTGTGTCCATCATGCCCGGAGAATTATATAGTTTCCTAGAAGCTTTTCTTTTCATCAAATAGTTATGTAGGTGTACACAAGCCATAATGACGATAGATGCTTTATCTGGTTGTAGTAACATAGGTTTCCGCAATATACGAAAAACTGCTGAAAGTATGCCAAAAGCATTTTCTACTATTCGTCTTGCTCTTGACAAACGATAGTTGTAAATCCGTTTTTCGGATCCCCTGGCATGAGTACCAGGATACGGCTTCATGATGTGTCTTTGTAATGGGAATGCGTCATCTGCTACAAATACGAATGGCACATTCTGTTGTCTTCCTGGAAGGCTTTTATCATTAGGCAAATGTAATTCATTATTTTGTAGTTTCTGATATAAAGTAGTTTTTCTGAAAACTCCGCCATCTGATATTCTGCCTTGACAACCAACATCGGCAAATATAAAATTGTAGTCAGCATCTACAATTGCCATTAATACCACACTAAATGTGGATTTATAATTAAAGAAGTCGCTCCCGCTATTAATAGGTGCTTGTATGACGCAGTGCTTCCCATCTATAGCACCGACACAATTTGGAAAATTCCACTTCTCTTCAAATTCCTGAGCAATTGATAGCCATTCATCTTCTGTTGACGGTGTCTGAAATTAATAAAAAGTTATTTTAGCTTGTACATTAATTAAACTGTTTTTTCATTTAGGCTGATGAGCAGGGGCATGAGCATGAGCGAAATGAACATGAAGGATCTGCGGTAGAGGACCCTAATGAAAGTACACAGACTGTGTCTGACTGTGTAACACAGTCAGACACAACACATCAGCAAACTGCAGCTTCCGAAGGATCAAGCAACATGACAACACAATCGCAACCTTCAACTTCGCAGGGATACAGTCACGCGAACATACTACGAAAAAGAGCTAAAACTACAGATCCTCGAGCAGACGAAGCCTACCGTATTTTAAAAGATACATATGAATCAAAGATAAGGGACAAGAGTCAAGCTTTTGGAAATCACGTAGCTTCAAAACATCGTGAATATTCAAAACGCACGAAAGCATATGTTGAACATTATATAAATAATATACTGTTTGACGCTGATATGGGGAAATATGATTATGAGCAAAGTTTTGCATCAACTCCGACGTATTCATATTCGGACAGTTCACAAAACACATTACCGAATTCTGTAACCACAGATCAACCACCATCCAACCAGATAACAACAATTGCATTGGAAAACAATTCACAAAATACTATAAACACTGGTCAACAATTACACATTCCGAATTCCAATGATACCGAAACTGCCGAGACTGAAGAAACCAGTCCTTTAGCGTATTTCATTAACAATTTTAAGTAACTTTTTTCTTATTCTAAGTATATTATTTTTGTGCTAGCAATACTGATTAATAAATATTTTAAAAATAGTGAATATAATTTTGTTTACTTACCTTAGTGTAGTCTTGCAATGCTTCAATTATCGCAGTACACACTTGAGGTATAACATGACATATTGTAGATTTGGAAATTTTAGTCAAATACATCAGGCTTCCATAGGAATCTCCAGTTGCCAAAAATCTTAACGTCACTGCTAGCCTGTCATATGCAGGAATCGAGTCTCTAAAATTTGTGCTTGACTTCCGAATTCTGTCGCTGATCAAAGATAATAAATGATTAAAATCTTCAGGCGCCATTCTACAAAAATTTTGGAACTGACCACTTTCTTCTTGTTCTTGCATGTCTACCATTGTCTCTCCTACATTATCCAGTATCCTTCGTTGCATTAAATTGGTCACCCACCAACGTCTCTTCCTTCTTTTCCTTTGTGTTTTAGACGAAATAATTAAATATGCAGCACTTGCAATTATAATATCGCTGTCTGAGTCGAACATAACGAAGCACTATCACCAACCGCATAATTGACACAAATTAGCAAAGAGCGTTCGTTCGGTGGATGTAAACATCTGTACATTCTAGGATCTAGTTTTTGGTTCTTATTCTTGCTTCTTGATATTTTGGTGTAAACTCTTGAAAGAGCATTTGCTTACAAGAAAAGAATGCTCTTGCTCTAGTTCTGGCTCTTTGTTCGTTTGGTGTAAATGCGCCTTAAGAGTGGACTTAGAAGCCGGGGCAGGAGAGGGGGAAGAGTAGGTAGGCAGAGTTAGCCGGGTACTGGTGTGGTACGCTGTCTTAAGCCCTCGCACTATGGACATGAGAGGTAAGTGCTGCCCATACTATTTGCCAAATAGTCATAAAGATTTTGTGGGTTAGTGTAGTTGATTAATTTATTTTTTTGTGTGCCTATAATGCCCTCTGTTGTATGGGTATTAATATAATTGTAAATTGAATTATTTAGTTAGTAATCTATGAATATTATTTGGTAACTTTAAATATAGTTTTAATAGTGAATTAATTAGCTCAGTCACCCTTTTTCTCCCTGTTCCCGATATGTCCCACCTTTACAGCACTAAACACATTCACGGACGGATTCAAGACTTTGGAACAGCAGCTGCTGTACTCATTGACGACCACACATATGCCAAAAGATTAAATTGCACATCAAGTATTTATACAGCTAACTACATGCTATACTCCTATCCCTAGAAAACCTACAAAATGTTCAAAATCGTCAAATAATTTTATTTCCGGACTCGTTAAGTTCTTTAGTCTCTTTAAAAAACATATTCCACTCATCCTATTATAACAAACATTTTTGAACACATTCATAATTATCATAATCACATAACATTAGAGTGGCTACCAGGACACCAGAAAATTGGACGAAGCACCTACAAAACTAACATACTCCAAGAAAGGCAATAGAACTGGTTATTAACAGACAACAAACTGAGACAAATTAAAACTACAGTTAAGACGTGGAGTGTTAAATATGAAGCATTTACACGGAGAGACGAAGTAGTCCTTACGAGACTACTTATACCATTACACACACACACACACACACACACACACACACACACACACACATATATATATATATATATATATATATATATATATATATATATATATATGTTAACTTTCTAGCGGTCGTAATTTTTGAGATTCGGAGGAAAGTTAGTTCGGCAATTTCCGCAACTGTTCGGCTCTCGTGAAATTCGTTTAAAGTCTGGTGCAAGCTTCTACTTTGTGAGATATATGGAATTATTCATTTTAAATTACAGTACTAGATATAGTTAATATGTTATATTCAAATATATTTAAGTAATTGTGTTTCATTCCGGAATATGTCGTTCTATTTGTTCAGCGCTGAGTGGTTGGCAGACCTGTTTGTTTACAATTCAGAGACGTTTCCGTTAGGAGCTTATTAATGTTATTCTCATTACCGTTTCTATTTACTCACAGTGGTGTTAAGTGTTCCAGTATGCAGATTTCTCTATTGTAAAACTTCACATAGGAAATCTGCTTAGTTTACGCAGCCCCTGCGTGACGGACTTTTTTTAATATAGAAATCTACACTCAGAATTAAATGTGAATGAATGCTTGGTACTGTTAAAATATTTGCAAAAATAGAGCTAATTCTATGTTTATATTCATCAACAAGTGTTTATTTAGGCAAGTAGTTTGTTTACAATTTACAGATATTACATTGGTTTTCTTTATGGGTAGAATTTCAAATTTACTTTTATTTTGATGAAAAATTGTTTTTTGCATAACTGATACTGCAGCCCCAGTATCTATTAATGTTTTAGTTTGATACAAACTTTCATTAAAACGATTGAAATGTATATTTTCTAAAGTTTCAATAGAACTTGATGCTATTTGGTCAATGCCTACATCATCATTTTCATAATCAGGGTTTTTATTTATTTTAAAAGTGTGTTATTATTCATTACATTATCATTGGATAAGTTGATCTCATTAGATGTATCTTTGATATCCCAATTATGAACTGGAAAAGATTTAAAAAAAGATAAAGTTCCTACGTAAAATGTTACTTTATTGCAGCATTAAAAATACAAAACCTCCTTTCTAAGAAAATAAATCTGTCTTTTAACAAATGTCTTATTAAACTATGAAAACTTAAATCAATCAACTTTAAAATATATATATTTTTTATTATTATTTATTAACGTCCACATTTTGCAACTCAGGCTAATTGGGACGGGTTATCTACAGGTGACCACCCATTTCTAGCCAGGGTGGGACTTAGGATGCTATTTAATGAATTTCGTCACTAAATAATTTCCTTTGCCCAAGCGAGAATGGAACTCGCCACTCTAGGTTTACCATGTGAGATTAAGGTCAACGCTTTAACTCACATGGCTAACCTGAGCCCCCAAAATATATATAGGAACAATAAATAAAATTATTAATATAGATACAATTGCCTTATAGTAATACGTTTGAAATAAAATCCTTTAAAAACTAAAACATATCAGAAAAAACGTTATAAATGATTTGTTAGTTTGGTTTAATTCGCTTTAGTATTGGATTTTTCATTATAATACCGTTGACAACTCTTTGTTCGTTCAAATTCTCCTTGGATATAGCTTCACAAGCTGTCACAGAACCAGGAACTCTTGACTGCGAGGATGATGGCTGAGTACTGGCAGTATCAATTTTGGTGGAATGTACATCCTTAATTTGAGGATTATATTCTTCTGTTGTTTTATTATTTTTTCTGTCCTCCTCCTCAATATAACAACCATCACGCAACGCTTCGTATATATTTTTAATGGCATTAGTGGTTGTTGATAGGTTGAAATAAAACTGGTTTTCCAAAGAAATATCAAGAAAAGTTTAATACGCTAAATGATCCCGTTTCGTTTTCATCGCATAACACAAACGTCCAGTAACATGTTCATGTACTTTACAATCATTCATTCACTGTTGAAAAAAGAGGCAATTGGGTGAATATATGTTACAGCTGCCATTACCCATGAGTTGAAATAATAATGATCTCCCAATGAAATATAAAGATTTGATTAATTTAACTAATTAATAATTCCTCCAAAACAAAGGAATGATGTTCTTCCTCTACAGATATCATACTTTAGATGAGTATATTGAAAGGTGATTGGCCAAATATCCACATATTTATAAGTAGTATAAAAAGGGGGTTTCTGGCGCAGTTTTCAAAATACCTCAAATCCCCCAAAAATGCTAACTTGCTAATTTTATTAATTTCCAAATAATCTCTAAAAATCCATAAAAAACATTGATTTTTTTCATAATTTCTTAAAAATATGTATATAAAAATATTTATGAAAATCTATAAAAATAACTAAAATTTTATGATCTATTTATCTAAAACCTATATAAAAACAGAGGCTAAAACCTAGAAAAATGTTTTATATAAAATAGGGCTAAAACCCTGAAATAAGAAAGTTTATCCAATACATTTAATCATCACTATCACTTTCATTTTTCTTGGATTTAATCTTATTCTTTTTGACATCTATATTTTCTTGAAAATCGATGATATGAACCTGTTTCCCATCCCTCATATCTTTTAAACCATTATAAACAAATGTTAGATAATTTATCATTACGGACGGGACGGGTTATCTACAGGTGACCACCCATTTCTAGCCAGGGTGGGACTTAGGATGTTATTTAATGAATTTCGTCACTAAATAATTTCCTTTGCCCAGGCGAGAATCGAACTCGCCACTCTAGGTTTACCATGTGGGATTAAAGTCAACGCTTTAACTCACATGGCTAACCTGAGCCCCCAAAATATAAATAGTAACAATAAATAAAATTATTAAAATAGATACAGAGACACCATAGAAATCTTTTAAACACTAAAACATATCAGAAAAACGTTATAAATGATTTGTTAGTTTGGTTTAAGTTTTTTTAGTATTGGATTTTTTATTATAATACCATTTATGTTGTATACTCTTGGTTCATTCAAATTCTCCTTGGATATAGCTTCACAAGCTGTCACAGAACCAGGAACTCTTGACTGCGAGGATGATGGCTGAGTACTGGCAGTATCAATTTTGGTGGAATGAAGATCCTTAATTTGAGGATTATATTCTTCTGTTGTTTCATTATTTTTTCTGGCCTCCTCCTCAATATAACAACCATCACGCAACGCTTCATTTTGGGGATAAGGGCCCAAATTGGGTAAATGAAACTTTTGGGGGTCAATATTCTGTTCTTTCATAAGATTTAATATGATTTTCATTATGTCCTGTCTTTTGTTTTTCATAATTGCTTTAGGAAACCATTCATCAAGGTCAGTTATTGGTAAGGAATAGTTCTTTATGGGTTCCTGAAATAAAAAGAAAAACATTTACTATCAAAACGCTAATTTGCTTCATAGAGCTAGTTCGAGTTATTTAGAAAAAAAATTTCTTTATGACTCTCTGTGGAATATTTACACAAATTTAAGACTTGATTTCCATAATTCTGTTTTATACTCATAAAGAATAATTTTAAATTTCATAAAAAAATATGCTTTTTAATTAATGAAGTAAAAACCTCTAAGTAGTGTTGGACATTAAAATGAAATTCCATTTTAGATATTTATCTCACCAAAAATTTTAAACTTTTTTTTTCCTAAAAAAAGTGAATATCTTATAAGAAACACAAGCTGAAAACTAACCTTAAAGAAACTTTCGGCATATTGCAGTAGGTATAAGCCACAATCAACTGAATTGGGCTGCTGTGGCACTTTGGGGAGAATACTTCTCATGAAGCTATTGGAAAAAAAACGGTCTACTCCCTTGTGTTTTATCTTCCATTCTTCTTGCAGGTACTCTCTAAGAGTAGGAAAAACCTTGGAGTGGCATGAAGACTTCAATAATGAATCAAAAATCAGGATACATGGACTGAAAAAAAAACATCAATATAATTGAAACATCTATCACTGGAGAATTTATATATAATTTATATATATATATATATATATATATATATATATATATATAACTTAGAAAATATATGTTACTATAACATTGTATACATTTTTAATTGCATTAGTGGTTGTTGATAGGTTGAAATAAAACTGGTTTTCCAAAGAAATATCAAGAAAAGTTTAATACGCTAAATGATCCCCTCGATTTCATTGCATAACACAAACGTCCAGTAACATGTTCATGTACTATACAGTCATTCATTCATTGTTGAAAAAAGAGGCATTTGGGTGAATATATGTTACAGTTGCCATTACCCATGAGTTGAAATAATAATGATCTCTCAATGAAATATAAAGATTTAATTAAAGAATTAATTTGCTAATTTTACTAATTTCCAAATAATCGCAAAAATCCATAAAAACATTGATTTTTTCATAATTTCTTAAAAATATGTATATAAAAAAATCTATGAAAATATATAAAAATGACTATAATTGTATGATCTATTTATCTAAAACCTATATAAAAACAGAGACTAAAACCTAGAAAAATGTTTTATATAAAATAGGGCTAAAACCCTGAAATAAGAAAGTTTATCCAATATATTTAATCATCACTATCACTTTCATTTTTCTTGGATTTAATCTTATTCTTTTTGACATCTATATTTTCTTGAAAATCGATTATATGAACCTGTTTCCCATCCCTCATATCTTTTAAACCATTATAAACAAATGTTAGATAATTTATCATTAAATCTAAATTTCTGTTATATCATTCTTTATAAAATCATATTTCAACATCTTTTCGGAAACTACAATCAAATATATATTTGTACTTCCAGGTACTACATTATGAAAATAAACGTTCACAATAACATTATTTTTAATCTGTGAAATATTAACAGGTCCTATTCTAACATCTATAACATATAAAGGTATATGTTTTATAAAATCACTTGGACTATAAAGCATATTCCCATTTCCGATATATGCTCTATTATAATCCTTGTACCTTTCATACAACAAAGCATAAGTACTCTCTTTAATATCTAAATTAAGCATTTCTTCTGCATAATATGTATCATTAATTTTAATTCGGATATTTCTTACATCATCATGATCGAATTTAGAAGGATCTTTCTTTTGATCATTTCTTCTCGCTGTTTGAAATCCAACAATTATAAATTTCGGCCTATCGATATTTCTATAAATATTAGTTATATCGTAACTAAAATTTGACCCTACAATACCAGTTTTCTCAATACATTCCCAAGTTGTAAACAAAAATTCTTGAGTTCCTCCAAACCTGATCATTTCATTAATTAATTCAATTTTAGAAGGTGTTGAATACTCTATGATAGGAACACGTAAATAGAAATCCGTTATGTTAATTTTACCCTAATAAGACTTATTATCTGCTTGAAGTGATAGTAATGCTGCATCATCATCAGAATTATTAATAAATGTTATTAAAAATCCTGCTTTGTATATTGGCATGTTTATACTCCCAAAGAATCCTAATCCTAAATCGTTTAAGTTTCCACAATAATTAAATTTTCCGAATTTTTATGATCACATATTACTGCACCATTCAATTTACTGAAGGTTTCATCCTGAGATAGTGAAATCGTATGCTTGACAGTGCTTATAATACCGGGATCTTCAATTCTATCAATTAATTTATTATGTTTCTTTACTTCTATACTTCGAAATAAGAAAGGAATAAAGTTATCTATTAATTTAGTTCCTGAATTCATACCATAATGTTCTCCATCTTTAGCATTAAAAGAACCTGAAATAACAAACTGAAATTGAGAAGCAATAAAGTTATCTCCAACATCGATTAAGAATTCTATTTTTTGATTCTCTTTATTTAAATTTAGTTCAGTATTATTCGATGGTAAAAAATGTTTATATTGTTGTTTCTCTATATCACTATAATTCTCCATTTATTATAAATAAAAATCATTCATAAATGTTTAAGTAAGTTATAAGTTTTGGTGCTTCACTTACAGAATATTTCCTTTTATAATATTCCTTGAAGATTTTGTAATGATCCGTTTTAAACTTATTAGAAATATCCATTCTTTCAAAAATAATTTCCCAATCTATTCTATCTTGAAACTTTAGAATAGTAGAATCCGGAAGATTTTGAAGCTTAGAAATCAACCTCCAATTCAGAAAAGGACCATAATGTTCTAAATCCTCTTGAGACAATTTCTGATATTGAAAATTTTTCCCCAATCTACTTTATTCGCAAACATTCCCAATTCCTCTGTAGTAAATTTATAAAATTATGAAAGTATTTTCCAGTTTAATTTATTCTGAAACCTTATCAAAAAATATTGTTTATTTTCTAAGAGCTCAGAAATCTCATCCCAATTTAAACAATCCATTTATTATGATAAAAAATCTAAAGAAGGAAAAACTGATGTTTATAAAGCATATTCATATTTCCGATATGGCTTGTGTCTAGAGAACATTGCAGTGCGATCTCTTGGAATTCATGAGAACTATAAAAGATCGCTTATCACAAGGACAAACTCTTATCGGAATCTAGAACATTCTAGACAAGAGATAGTTACTTTTTTCCTCATTCTCTAATCAGTTGGCCCCCGGCACTCAAACAGATTGTGTCTCTCTCAATCAGTTCAGTGTCCTTGATGATGTATCAAATGAATAAGGAACATTATAAAATAGCGTTTGATGAAGAAGATAGAGAAAATGAGCAGATTAATAATCTCATACAATGACATCAATATAGTTTAATTATTTTGGAGGAAGCAAAAGAAGATGGATGTAATTCAGTTATAATCTCAAAAATGTGAGTATTGGAAAAATTAGTCATTCTTATCCATTGCAACGAAACTTAATATTTCATTACAAAAATTTACGAAGGATTATAAAAATATTACAAAAATGTTGGAAGATTCAAGATATTCAACATTTTGGAAGACCAATACAACATAAGATGCAAGAGAACTTAGAAGTATTGGACGTCTGGTTAATTCATATCCAAAATTGAGTCAATTATCATTCACATTAAAGGAATTTATAAAAATTAAGAAAAACGTCATTTTACTTCAATCAGAAGAATTTCATCATCTCTGGAAATAGCAGTTTGAATGACCTCGAAACGCTGACCGGGTCGACGCTTCTCCCATTATGAGACCATCTTTAATTCATCTTGATTTTATATGAATTATAAAAAGAAAATGTAAAATAAATGAAATTAAAAACAAATGTTGTATTTGTTATTAATCCTTTTCCTTAATTACTTTTTCAAATTTAAACATATATTTACCAGTACTTTTCTTTTTGTTTAAGTTTATAGATAAAAATCCAAAATCATGTTTCCAACAATCATTACAAAATTCTTTAAATTTTTGCTTTGTCTCAAAATCACTTCCAGTAAAATCTTTATATAATAAATCCATGTAATGATCTGATTGTTTAAAAGTGCATAAGAAATTTACAATATTCCTGATAAATTGCCGATCTAATCTAGAATAACATTGATTTAGGTAGAAACATGAAATGTTTTTGCGTCTTCCTCTAACGAAATATTCTTTAATTTTGTCTTGATTTTCCAAAACACAATCATCGAAAATAACTAAACTTATTTTTTTTACGTTCATCAACATTAGGTATTTCTTCGATATCGCTGTAGAAGAATGCAATTTCTTCATTGAGAGAGAGAGGGTGAGGGAGGGAGGGGAGAGAGAGAGAGAGGGAGAATTATATACTCCAGCAGCTAAAAGTACTCCTTTTCCCAAAAACAAGATTACAATTTTAGATCAAATAGAAGAGGATACAGAAAGTGAAGGTACTTCTTCTCCTTTAAAATTAAGTCCTTTAAAAACAACAAATATAGGTCCTATACCATCTCAATATTTTACAATAACTGATAAACATTTTGGGATATCTTATAAGAATTCAGAATTTAAACTTGGAAATAGTAAAGTTGAAATTCAGGGTGATGATTTAGAAATTTTGGGTACAAAATATAAAGGTACAAGAGGATTATGGGCATTATTAACTCAAGATTATAAACATTTATTTCCTTCTACAGGAAGAATAACATTTACAGATGAAGACTTCAAAACTTATAAAGACTTGCTAATTAAAACGAATGCTTTATATCAAAAAAATAATCCAAATACTAATAGACCTAAAGCTCCACAGACAGAAGAATATAAAAAAACTCTTAAAACCAATATATGAAGAAATGAAGAATTTACCAGTTACGGGAAAAGGAATTGTTAATTATAATCAACATTCTGTTTTATATATAAATAATTTAAAGTAATTAATTTCAATATTGAATTTGATATTAGCATCTGAACTAGCTGGAGATAATAATTTCCATAATGAAAAAGTAGGAATACAGATTTTTAACAAACCTCTTAGAAAAAAATATCGATGATAAAAAATGAACTGAATATCTTATAAGACTTGTTAATGCTCTACCGAAAAAGATAATAAATGATGAAACAGTTGGTTCGGGATTGTTTAACAAAATATTAATTGAAATGCATATTCCCGGATATAATTATTGTGGTCCAGGAACAAGATTAGATAGAGGTGACCAACCAATTAATAAATTGGATGAAGCTTTTCAAGTTCACGATACACATTATAGAGTTCATAAAGAGGTATCCAACAGACATATTGCGGATAAGATATTAGAAACCAAAGCATTGGAAAGAGTAACTGCAAAAGATGCTGATTTAAAAGAAAGAGCAGCTGGCTATTTGACTTCAAATGCAATGAAAATTAAAAGAAAATTAGGAACGGGTTTAAAGGAAAACAACGAATTTTAAATATTTCAATAATATAAAATTTTTATTAGCAGATTTTCCTTAAGGGGAATCAGCTATTGAGGTTGTACTCATGACGGAATTTTCGACATTTTTCTTCAAATGTCCATCGATCCTACCTAGTAGATGACGAAAATGAGGTCCGTTCAAATCTGTATGTATATATATATATATATATATATATATATATATATATATATATATATATATATATATATATATATTTGTCTGTTACCGCTCTAGCGGTCGCAATTTTTGTTTGATCCTTACCAAACTTCATATTTAAGCATTTTATGTAAAAAGAAAGATCAAGTTCGTTAACGGCTGAAATCGGACCAGTGGGAGGGGGGGTTTAGAGGGGAGGATTTTCGAAAATTCGAAATATCTCCGTTACTATATGTCGGATCGAAAAATTGTACAGAATCAATCTTATTACAAATTAAATTTACTATAAATATTGTTATATACATTTATTCTCTATCTTGAATATTAACCGAGATATTTGCATTTTTATTAAATCTGGCCGGCTAACGGATGAAGTGGCTTTCCCGCCAAAAGCTAGTTCGGCCGTTTCATTAACTGCTCAGCTCTCGTGAAATTTCTCTATTGTAAAACTTCACATGGGAAATCTGCTTAGTTTCCGCAGCCCCCGCGTGACGGACTTTCTTAATAAATACAGAAAAAATCATGACTTGTTATAAACCATATAAAATTTCTCTTACAGATAATCAAAAATCTAAAATAGCTAATGCTCTAAAAAAGAAAACGGATGTAACAATTCAAACTACAAAAGGTGCATATAAATTTTTACTATCAGAAAGACAAATTAATAAGATTGAGAAAAACTAAAAGATAAAAAAAGTGTAAGAATTACTTTGACTTATAATCAACTGAGAGAAAATGAAAAAGATGGAGGAATACTTGCATTAATATTTGCGGGTTTAGGAGCTTTAGGCACATTACTCGGAGGAGCAAGTGCTGTTGCAAGTTCAGTAATAGATTCAAAACATAAACAGAAAGTATTAGAAGAACAAATAAGACATGATAAAGCAATGGAATCAAAGAAAGGTGGAAAGATTAAAAATTAAAAAATAAAACCATTATCTAATTTTGATATTGAAGAATTGGTTTTGAAGCTTAAAATAAAATATTTTAGAGGAGTTTTTATGAGAGATGAGCTTCCAAAACATCCTAGAAATATTGAATGTGGAGTTGTTAATATCGATAATTCATTTGGAAATGGTACCCACTGGGTAGCATATAGTAAAAATTTAAATAGAAAATATTATTTTAATTCATATGGAAATCTTCAACCATCTAAAGAACTAGTGGAATATTTTGGAAAAGATAATTTAATATATAAGAAGAAGACCAAATACAGAATATTAATGATCCACCAATATGTGGTCATTTATGTTTATGTATTAGTTCTTAAATTCTTTTCTAAAGGTATGGATTTTAATGAAATTTTAAACTTAATAAATAGACAGAAATGGAATCTTATTCAAGAGTTATTTTAAAATTTGATGTTT
The DNA here is from genome assembly GCA_019009955.1 of Riptortus pedestris. Classification (NCBI taxonomy): domain Eukaryota; kingdom Metazoa; phylum Arthropoda; class Insecta; order Hemiptera; family Alydidae; genus Riptortus; species Riptortus pedestris. The sequence continues at coordinate 89,235,318 of CM032233.1, forward strand.
TAGGAAATCAAATTATTTTTCCAGAATCTATTAATATTGATGAAACAAAATTAAGAAATGATATTGTAGAAGAACTTTCAAATTCTTTTAGGACAGAAATCTCAACATTTAAAACCAAAATAAAAGATGATGAAAATAAATTTAAGAATGAATTAAAAAATGATTTTAATAATACTATTGTCATACCTCTCGGTGGAGGCATGACAATAGTATCATTTATATTGGCGGTTCTAACCCTTTATTTGAATTTTAATAATAAATTAAAGAATGAACTAAAAACAAAGGTTAATGAAATCTGTTTAGTCGTCTTTGAATTGAATTTCCCGCGCTCGCTTAGTTCACATATGGAGATCACATTCAGTTGGGCTTTGCCCCTCTCCGAGGTCGTTTCTACCGCTACAGTAATAGTACCCCGCTTCAGAGATAACCGCTCAGTTGGGCTTGATCCCTCTCCAGGGACAGTTTTACCGCTACTGTAAATAGTCTATCTTTCATCTCCCGCAACGCTAGTGTTATATACGGATCACGGCAACCAGTTTTCACCAGCTAGAAGACAGAATCTCATTGGGAACACAAAATAACACCGGAAGAAGACTCCACTTCAAGGAAAGTATATGTTTCCCACAGGTACATACTTCCTATTATAGTGCTAGCATTATCTATGCAAACTATTAAATGAGTACTCATAATATAGGACCGATCGATCATTATATTGTATATATATTATTGGCTTGCCGCTAAAGTATTTTATAAAGTTAAATTTCCTTTGTTTCTTTTTTCAACCTCTATATCAATAAATGTTAATGTTTGGTTCAATTAGACATAAGGTTAGTTTCTAAATCAGCATTCTTTAGGATTTAAGTTGTATAAAAGTGGCTGCCTACTATAAAGTTTATTATATGTTGCTTATTCAATATATACTTGATTCTTTGGAGAACTCAAATAGTGACTTGTATTATTCACCCTCATTTTTCCATAAAATAGTAAATATTTCAGTCTAATGCTTTCTTATGAGGAAATTACCTCTGCAATAATTTTATTTTCAGTCTAATGCTTTATTAATATCTCCTCAAAAGCTAACCGCACGCCCTAACAAAATCATTGGTCCGACAGTATCTGTTACTAAAAGTTATATTGGTTTCAATAAAAGAAGACTTGTTAATGTTTCAGAAGGAAAAGATAATCATGATGTTGTTATTATGAAACAGGTAAAAACAATGTTGGAAGATTTTAAAACTGAAAATAAAAGAGATAAAAGAACTATTGACATAAAAGAATTTGATGACATCATTAATGAGAGATTAGTAGATTACGTAAAAATAGAGGGTTTAGATGAAAAGATACAAAACGCTTTTCATAAACTTATTAATGATGTTTTATCAGTTGAAGTTGGAGGTGATGTATATAACAAATTAGAAGAAAATAAAACATTATTAAGTGAAGAAATGCATAAAGAAATAGAAGTAATAAGAAAATAATTTAACAGAGAAGTATCAGAACTTCGTTATATTTCTTTACCTTCTTAATAAGGGTTAAGTTAATATATTTTAATACTTAATAAATGGTACTTATATATTGTGTAAAGTGTAAGAAACAAACAGAAGAATTTTCATGAAGAAACTTCTAAAAATGGAAAACTTATGGGTAAAGGAATTTGTGAAAAATGTGAAAGTAAGAAAAATACTTTTTTAGGTCAAAAAATGAAAAAATAAATGTAAAAGAAGGAATAATCGAAGAAATTCATAAACCAGTTAGAAGAAATTTTAAAAGAACAAAAATTATAACTCTAAGAATCGATTTTCTATGGCAAGCAGATTTAGTTGAAATGAATACTGGAAGTTTAAAAGGAATATCTAAAATTAATAAAGGATTTAAATATATTTTAACTGTAATAGATATTACATAATATTTTAGATGAATTAATTAAAGAATATAATAATTCTTATCACAGCACTATAAAGATAGTGCTATAGAGGTGAATAAGAAAAATGAAGAAGAAATATTAATTAATATGTATAGTGATAACAATAAAAATAAAATAGAAAAACCAAAATTTAAATTAAAAGATTATGTTAGAATAAGTAAATATAAAGGAAAATTTGAAAAAGGATATACACCTAACTGGTCTACCAAAGTTTTTAAAGTAAGTAAAATAATAAATTCCATTCCTATTACTTATGAAATTAAAGATTTAAATGAAGAAGAAATAGAAGGTAGATTTTATAAAGAAGAGCTAATGAAAACAAAATATCCAAATGATTATTCAGTTGAAAAAGTTTTAAAAAGAAAAGGAGATAAAGTTTATGTCAAATGGTTAGGTTATAGGATAATACTCATAATAGTTGGATAAATAAAAAAGATGTAACTTAAATTTCTGATTTCATAATTTTTTTAATTATTTAGATTTTATTCTCTTAGAGACGTTATATGATAAATTAAATCATTTTCTGTAAATTCTTTATTTGTTATCATAAAATAATTACCATGAAATTTTAAATTTCTTTTTAAATCTTCTTTCATTACATTATAAAAACTGATACTGTTAGGAACGCATAGCAATAGTCGTTCATAGCATTTTGGATTTTTTGTGCATACTTTATCACCAGCTTTTTCTACATTTCTTATTTGACATCTAACAACACAGTAAGTATATTCACATTTGTCATTATTTAAATTAAATAATATAAAACAATGGTGAAAATCTTCATTATCAGTTTCATTTACAATATATGGGCTTAGTTGTTCTTTTTTAAAATTCTTCTTGTTGTATTAAACATTATTTCATTTCTTTTTTCTAAACTTTCTATTGTTTGTTTTAATTTATACTCTCCTGTTTTTCTAATTGTTTTGATAACATTGTAAACCCATTTTTCAAATTCTTTTGCGTGAGGTAATTTTGATTTCATAATCTATATATATATATATATATATAAAATTGTAACCTCTGTCTGTACATTGATTTTTTTCGCGAAATTTCACGATAACTTTTCGTTTCACATGTCATAGACACCATAACTGCATTTTGTTTCTTTCGTGTGTGTTTGTTTGTTACCTTTTCATGCATAAACGCCTGAACCGAATTTTATGAAACTTGGTATGTATATTACTACTAGCCCAACTTAGACTTAAGGCTATATTGATATTCTCTAAGACAAACAGGAGTGGGGGTTATAAAGAAGGACTGAAATTAAAAATAGCGATATTTCGTTTTCTATTGGTTTTTTTGGCAAATATGAACATAGCAAAAGTTGATTATTTTGTTATTTAGAGTAACTTTTGTGCTATACATTTTTTTCGTATATCGAATTATAAACGAGATATACGCTAAAACCTATAGCGGAAGTGAACAATTCTATTTGGCACAAAAGACTCAACCGAACTAAATAAAACTCGGTATGTTTATTAGTGTTGACGCCTTAATTATCATAAGCCATACCAACATTTCTAGGGACGAGCAGGAGCGGGGGTTGTAAGGGAGGCCTGAAATTAAAAGTAGTGATATTTCGTTTCCTATTGGTTTTTCGACAAACATGCACATGACAAAAGTTGTTTATTTTGTTATTTTCAGTAACTTTTGTTATATTCACTTTTGTCCTATAACAAAGTATAAACGAGATATACATTATAAACTAAAGCGGAAGCCAACAATTTTGTTGGGAACTAACGATTGAACCAAACTTAACAAAACTAGGTATGTGAATAACCATTAATTCTCCCATGATTATAAGCTATATTAAAATTTGTAGGTTCGAACGGGAGTGGGAGTTATAAGGGAGGCCTGAAGTAAAAATTCGCGATATTTCATTTTCTATTTGTTTTTCGGCAAACGTGCACATAACAAAAGTTGTTTACTTTGTTATTTAGAGCAACTTTTGTTTCATTCACTTATGTCGTAAAATGAAGTAAATACGGGATATAAGCTAAATCTATAGCGGGAGTCGACGATTTTATTAGTACTTATTTAAGTGTTTTTAATATAGCCATATTATGACAAATGATGTTATGTTTTAGACTTATCTATTTGGATTATTTAGTTCTAAGTATGATTCGGATTAGTGAGGTTGTAAATCTCCCCCCCCCCTTCTCCTCATTTATTTATTTTCCCTAGAAAATAACTATGTTATTTATTTCCAATAGAAATTTAAACTATAAGAGCATTTCTATTATTTAATTTGTATAATGTATTATTTAAACAAAATCCTGCTGAATTTCCTCAAGGATGATAGCGGAAGTAGTAGGGAATCAAACTCTTTCATTTTGGTAATATATTATCTTATTTCCAATATCTTCATGTTATTGAAACAAATATGTACTATCCTAAGAATTAAACATTAATGGTAATGCCATTATGACAAAAGACAATATGCGTTTAAACCTGATATGATTTTTTTAAGTATTACTTAGGTTGCAGGGACGGCTACGATCTCTTCCCCTTAACTATATTTTGAATCAATAATTTAAGGAGAAGAATATTGATAGCTCTAATGCGAGAGCGAAAATAGACGGTAGGCTAATAAAGTTAATTGAGTTTACTTATTTCCTGTTTAATGCTGGTATTACGGGAAGTGATTTCCACTGAGATCTACTATTATGAATATAACCTTACGTGCTAAACTATGCTTAAACTATATGTGCTCGGATTGGTTTTTGAACAGAAATATGTTCATTATAGATTATATTTAATTGTAATAAATGCTATTCATGATTATGGTTTGAATTATTCAAAAACGGTGAGTCAAAAAGTGGAGAGGGATAGATTAGGAACAAATTTTTATATATTCTTCATAACTAAAATTTCTATTTTATTAATACCCAAAATTTGCCTTCAGGATTGGCTATTTCGGAAAAACATTACGTCGTGGAGTGAAGTGTATTTGTATACATTGAAGTCTTGCTATAAGAATACCATCATTAGTCAGTCAACAATGATTTCCCAAGCATCACCTTAGCTAGTCAAAGAATACAAAACCTAATTCGTTAATTAAAACAGTTTGCTCATCAGTATTTAGGGAGTCGTGTTTTGCGACTCCTGAAAAATCTTTATATCTCATCTTAAAATCATCATCTACATGCTTAATTACAGCATCTCTAGGATTTTTATATTTTAACAATATAGCAATATCTCTAGCTTTAAACCATGGATCATTATTTTCATCAAGAATTATAAATATTTCTTTATTATTATAGTTAAGTTTGTTGTTGAGAATATGTAGCAAGCTCTCCATTTATTAGGAAAGAAGTATTTTAGATCCTGCAAATCCTGCAATTTACAAAGTGGGAATTTTGCCAACCTTTATATTTTGAAGAATTGAATATGAATAAAGGTTTATTATTATAAATGAAGAAGGTAAGATTTAATGATCTCATAACTATTTATGAAATACCTAATGAATGTAGAATTAATTTTAATTTAATTGATAATCAGAGGTTTAAAATGAGAATAATTGAGTTTGAAAAGATATTTAAAAAATATGTTAATAAAAATAATTCTAATAAATGGAAGAACTGAAAAGTAAGAAAATTTCCGATTTGCGAAAAATCTGTAAAGAAAAAACTATCGAGGTTATTCTAAACTGAGAAAGCAGGCATTAATCGATTTAATATTACAAAACATTAATGATAATTATAATGAAGAAAAATTAAGTAATAAAAATATTGGTGAATTAAGACGTTTAGGAAGTAAGTATAAAGTAAAAAATTATTACAATATGAAGAAATCTGTTCTAATTAACTTAATAGAAGAAAAAATGAGAGAATCTCAAGAAAATAAAATAGAAGAAAATTTAATTCAAGAAGATATGGATTTTGAAGAAGATATGGATTTTCATGACGAATTAAGTAATAAAAATATTGGTGAATTAAGACGTTTAGGAAGTAAGTATAAAGTAAAAAAATATTACAATATGAAGAAATCTGTTCTAATTAACTTAATAAGAGAAAAAATGAAAGAATCTCAAGAAAATAAAATAGAAGAAAATTTAATTCAAGAAGATATAGATTTTCAAGAAAATATAGATCCATGTTACAAATGTGGAAATAAAAGTGTAAAAGTTAAATGATAGATGTTATTTCTGTGAGCCAGAAATCAAAAGTCATATAGAAAGTCATACAGACTTAATAGGTTTCGTGAAAAATTATTGAATTTAATAGAAAATGGTAATGATAGAGGTAACATTGAACAAATATTTGAAACTTTTATTAATAGTTATACATGTAAATATATACCATATAAATATTTAATCAAAAAGATTGCAGATTATTTATAAATAATGAATAATATCGAAATTAAGGAAACTAAGAGAAATGTAAAAATATGGAGTGAGTTTGTTGATAAAATTGAAATGGAAAAACGATTTCAAGAGAATATTTTAAAACAGATGATCGTGTGAAATTTTGCAAGATTTTAAAAACTTCATTCCTAATAAATGGATGAATTAAACCCTTTTAAATTTTGTCAAATCTGTTGTATAGAAAGTGTTTTAAATAACCACTGTTATAAACCAAAAATAAATCCTCATAGCAATTTTAAATATAGACAGAGATATTTTCATAAGCATATATTTCAGTTAATAGATAAATATGAAGACACAATTAAAATTGAAGAATTATTTGAAGTTTTTAATGAAAATTATAAAGGAAAAGATTTACCATATAAATTTTTTATTGCAAAGATAGCAGATTTATTAGAAATTGAACATAATATTCCTATGCGTAACTCAAAAAGAAATGATGATATTGTGGATGAATTTTTAAAGATGAACCCATTTGAGATAATTGAAAAGAAAAACAATTTAGAGAATATATTTTAAGTCAATTTTAATATATTTTTTATGATGGAAACATTGCAGGATTTTCAGGATTTTAAAGACTTCATTTGTAATAAATGGAAGCTCAACTGAGAATCCAAACTCTTAAACAACTTCAAGATTATTGTAAATCTCATAATATTAAAGGATATTTTCATAAAAATAAAGATGATCTTATAAATTATATTATTGATGAAATAGAGAAAAAGAAATTTATAAACGAATTCAATTTTGATTCTAGTTTGTTTTCTAAAACAAAACCTGACAAGGATTTTAATTTACAGACTATGAAACAGTTGAAAGAATATTGTAGATTACATAATATTAAAGGGTTTTCAAAATTAAAGAATAAATCTGATATTATCAATTTGATCACTAATGAGGAAGAAAGAAAGAAAAACAAAAAAAGATTAATAAATCTGGCCAGAAAAAAATCAATAAATCAATCTAAAAAAAAATCGATAAATGAATTCAATTTTCATTCTAGTTTGTTTTCTAAAACTAAACCTCCTAGAGAGAAACAAATCAAATGTGATGTTTGTAGTAAATATTATAAAAAATCTTATGAAAAGAATCATATATCAACTCACAAAAAAGTATTAAATAAAGGTGAGGAGATAGAGGAAATTGAAACAGCTTATGATTCCCGATTAAAAACATATCTAATTAAGAATACAAAAGATTATGTACTTCCAACAGAATTTTTAGAAGATGAAAGAAATATAGTAATCAATAAAATCTCTGAAATTTCAAAGAAAATGGATTTGAAAGTTAATCTTAATTTGTCCCTTACCTTTGGGAGAGAAGGTGATAAAAACATATATACAGATATTAAACAATTTTCATTCAAAACACAAAATGAAATCATATTACAATCATCAGATCTAAATAAACTTTATGATAATGTTATCGGAAAAATGATGAAAGAAATGGATGATTTTAATGTAAAAGGTTCAGGATGGACACTTATGAGTATTGATAATTTAGAACTAAGAATTAATAAATATAATCCCTTAAGAGGTTCTTCATATATTGATTTACCAGAAATGATAAAATCAAGGAAAGCAATTATTAATGTAAAAAATAATGATAATAAATGTTTTATGTGGTCTGTTCTATCGGCAATTTATCCAGTAGACAGAGATCCACAAAGAGTTACTAAATATGAATCGGTTAAAGATAAGTTGAATTTTGAGGGAATAAACTTTCCTGTTTCTTTTGTAGATATTAGTAAATTTGAAAAACTTAATAATATATCTATAAATGTTTATGGATATGAAGAATCTATTCACCCTCTAAGAATTACTAAAAAGAAATTAGACAAACATGCGAATCTCTTTTATATTAAAGAAATTGCCTAGGAAAAATGTATATTTATATTTTAAAAACTATAAAAAATCTTTGAGAGTACCTTTCGTTATATATGCAGATTTTGAATGTTTCACAAAGAAAATTGATACTTGTCAACCTGATCCAACTCATTCTTATACTATGAAATATCAAAAGCATGAACCAAACAGTTTTTGTTATTATGTAAAATATGAAAATGATGATTATAAACCGCCTGTAATATATAGAGGAGTTGATAAATTTGTAGAAATGATTAGAAAGGAAGTTGAAAATATTCAGGAGATATATGATGATGATAAACCATTGAATATGAGTGATGAAGATGAAAAGCATTTTCAGAAAACTGATATTTGTCATATATGTGATAAAGATATAGAAGTAAAGAAAGTAAGAGATCATGATCATTTAACTGGTAAATATAGAGGTCCAGCTCATGAAACTTGTAATTTGAATTATCAAAATCCTTCATTTGTTCCAGTATTTATCCATAATTTGTCTGGTTATGATGCTCATCTATTTGTTAAAGCAATGGGAAAATTTGAAGAAGATATTGATGTAATTCCAAATACTGAAGAGAGATATATATCATTCAATCAAAAATTTGGTGAATTGAAAATATGTTATAAGCATAGATTCATTATCATCAAACTTACGAAAAATGCCGGAAGAATTAAAAGAGAAAATTAAAAATTATTCTCCCAAAATTAAAAAGTTAGAAGAATACAAATTCTTGAAATCTATGTTTAGGGAAACATCTAAATATTACAATGATGAGAGATTAGATTTGATTACAAGAAAAGGTGTGTATCCTTATGATTATATTGATTCAGAAGAAAGATTTGAAGAAACTGAATTACCTCCAATTAAAGAATTTTATAATAAGTTGAATGATTGTGATATAAGTGAAAATGATTATAAACATGCAAAAAATGTATGGAAAAAATTTGAAATTAAAAACTTGGGACAGTATTCAGATTTATATGTTAAATCAGATGTATTAATATTAGCTGATATATTTGAAAACTTTAGAGATGTCTGTTTAAAAACTTACAAACTTGATCCAGCATGGTATTTTACAGCTCCTGGATTATCTTGGGATGCAATGTTAAAAACAACCAAAATTGAGTTGGAATTATTAAATGATTATGATATGATTTTAATGTTGGAAAAAGGAATCAGAGGAGGAGTGTCACAATGCAGTAATAGATATGCAAAAGCAAATAATAAATATATGAAGAACTTTGATAAGAATCAACCATCAAGTTATTTAATGTATCTGGATGCTAATAATTTATATGGATGGGCGATGAGCCAATATTTACCTTATGGAGGATTCAAATGGGTTAATCCGAGTGAAATAGAGGATTTAGAAGATGATTCAGAGAAAGGTTATATATTAGAAGTTGATCTTGAATATCCAAAAGAATTACATGATAATCATTCTGATTTACCATTTGCTCCCGAGAACAGAATTCCAGATAATTCAAAACAGTCAAAGCTATTGACAACATTATATGATAAAGAAAGATATGTTATCCATTATAGAAATTTAAAGCAGTGTTTGGATATGGGATTAAAGCTAAAAAAGGTTCATAGAATATTAGAATTCAAACAATCAGCTTGGTTAAAAAAATATGTAGATCTCAATACTAAAATGCGAACTCAAGCTAAGAATGATTTCGAAAAAGATTTTTACAAGCTGATGAATAATTCAGTGTTTGGTAAGACAATGGAAAATATAAGGAAAAGAATTAATGTAAAATTATGTAATGATTATAAGAAAGTTGAAAATTTAGTTGCTAAACCAAATTTTAAAGGTAGAACTATTTTTGATGAAAATTTAACAGCTGTTCATATGAATAAAACAAAAGTTTTCTTTAATAAACCTATATATGTTGGTATGAGTATATTGGATTTATCGAAGTATTTAATGTATGATTTCCATTATAAGATTATGAAACCAAAATATGGAAATGATATTAAATTAATGTACATGGATACAGATAGCTTAACATATTTCATTAAAACAGAAGATTTTTATGAGGACATGAAAGATATGATTGAGTTATTCGATACTTCAGATTACCCTGTTGATAATAGATATAATATGCCTAGAATTAATAAGAAAGTATTAGGAAAAATGAAGGATGAAAATAATGGATTAATTATGGAAGAATTTATAGGATTAAGATCTAAAATGTATGCTCATAAAAATGAAAGAGTAATATGTAAGAAATCGAAAGGTATTAAGATTATAAAGATTGTTTATTCAATAAAAGAGATCATTATAGAAGTATGAATCAATTTAAGAGTTACAAACATGAGATATATTCTATTCAAGTTAATAAGAAAGCTTTGTCACCAGATGATGATAAACGTTTCATCTTAGAAGATGGAATTAATACTAGAGCATTAGGTCATTACAAAAATGTTTATTAAAATATTAATAAATGTCATTTGATACGGTAGCAAAACGCAAACGATTTGCTCTAACTTGTTATAAAATTATTAAATTTCATTTGATACATTTTTATCTCTAATAAATGGAAGCTTTGAAAAAGATTAAACATTTTGAAAATTGTACTAGAAAGGGGGTTAAGAGCGCAGTTTTCAAAACTATCAATATTTTTCTGGTTTTGTAGCGATTATTTGAGAAATTAGTAAAATTAGCAAGTTAGCATTTTTTTGGGGATTTGAGGTATTTTGAAAACTGCGCCAGAAACCCCCTTTTTATACTACTTTTATAACTACTCACTATTAAATATAAATTTTAACTGTTACCCAATATTGATGGGTTGAAATTAATATTGTTTCCCTTGTAACAACAGCTTTAGCTTAACATTAATACAACATATATGATCAAATGTTATTTTGGTAATCTCTCAAAATATTTCTATTAGAAGTACAAGATAGTTATCAGAAGTGAGAAGTAATATTTTGGAATTTTGTACTAAAAAATAACTTTTAATACTGGAAAACATATTCAATACTCAGTTTATTATTTTCATTGTTTCAACAGAATCAGTATTAACATTGACATTGGAAAACGCAAATTATTGGCTTCCAAGAAACTTTTACTTCTGGTTGTGGTGTATAATATAATATAAAACATACTGACAACATTCATTCCTTTAAGATATAAATAAATGGTTTCTGAATTAAATTGAGACATTCTCTGTTGAAGCTATAGCATTATTTCAATGAATGAATGTATATATAAACAGCTGTTTTTAAGTGCTTAGGTTAAATGTTCAAAAAGAATAAGATGCTCTGTGTTGTGCTATAAAAGTGAGCTTTTAAAAAAAAAAAAAAAGTTTTCAAGTGAACCCTCGTTTTTCCTTAAACTCTTATCAGGTTATGGGTTCAGCTCCTTCTACTGTACTCTATGAAAAGTTTACAAGTGCTAAGTAATGGAAAATATTCAGCTCAAGATTGAACATTTAGAGGGCATGTCTAACTGGCCAGTATATGAAATATATGGTCTCGGCTTTATTGAGGAGTGTTCCTGGGATCATGGACGTCGTGGAGGGAAAACTTGTGATGCCTGAAGAACCAGGTACAGCTGCTTCGCAAGTTGAGGTAGCTATTTATAATTCAAGGTTAGAAACCTATTGTAAGGCCCGAGATAATTTAGAGAAAGTCACAAGGTATAAGAGTGCTTGTGAAATCTGGGAAGAGCTTCATAGACTGTTTGATTGTTCTGACAAGGACAACATTAATAATTTACTTTTGGAATTTTTTCTCTACTCTAAATATGATAAAGTTGAAATTCGTAGTCATCTATCGAAGCTAAAGAATATGTGGGAGTCCATAAGTAGAGAATACAATAACATGTGTGAGTGCATGTGTGGGCTACCCAATATTCTTTTGATTTATAAAATATTACGGACTCTCCCTCATGTATATGAAATTATCAGTTATGCGCTTTTGATAAAGCATTAAGTTCCAGTGGGGATCAAACCAAAGATGTGTTCTTTTTCAAGGCAATAGGAAGGATTGAAGGGTTTTTCAGGAAATCTGCAAACACTCCTAACAGCGGATAGTCTGTCAATATTGTAAGGGTTTCGATCATATAGTGAGTTATTGTCCCAAATGTTTAGCTGATGTTAAACCCGCTATACTCCAAAGGCTTATTGTAGATGAACCCGACTTTAGTTTGGTACTGATGACAGGAACCTCAGTATTAATGTCTGTTGATAATCTGTGGAGATGTATGTGATGATAAACAAAGCTGGCATGTTGATAACGGTGCTACACATCAGGAGCATCTATTCAAAATCTAGGAGGGATCTATTCAAAAGCTTTGAAAAATTCTTGGTCCCAGAAAAGGTTAAAACTGCTAACAGCGATTTTATCCAAGCCATTGGAAAAGAATTGGTACTTTTAGAGGCAAAATGTGGAGGAACGCCTTGGTCACCAAAACAAGAGGCATGTCAGGGATCTATTGACTCGTGAGCTAGGTATAAGTGCTGAATTGGACCATTGGAAGGCTGTATCTATGACAAAGCTCACAGATTTAAAAACATATTTTTAAACTTGACATAAATGATAGATTCTCAAACTTGAACATACTAAATGCTTACTTCTTCAAAGATGACTAAACCTAAAGACCATTTTAAACTTTGGTGTATTTGGGTACTACTTGAATGCAGTTGGTCTGATAGCAATAATTGGGTTTCAAATAGGGTGAAATATTGTCACTAAAAGAAAAAAGTAAATAAAAATCAATAGCATAATACTTACCGCTTGATTGGCTCTAATATCTTTTTATCTGGGTGTGCCATATCATAAACTTCTTCCATTTCAGGATATTCCTAAGATAATAAATAAATGTGAATAACTAAAAATGTTTACTATACTGATAGAATATTAGAAATTTTATATAAAAAGTTATAGTCCCTTAGACTAGCCTTTAAAGTTATAGTATATTTATAAATCTTGGCAAATAGGAATTTACTAAAAAAAAATGAAGGGAAGAAATGTATTGAAATTAATTTTTAGGAATAATATCTGGTTTTTCAATTTAAATAATCTTTTAATTAATTTAAGGAAATGGGAATTATTTAAAAGGAGAGAGGGAGGGAGAGAGAGAGTTGGACCTCAAATGTTAACAGTTTACAACACTTGCCTTAATGCAGGATTATTTCCTAAGATATGGAACATAGCCAATGTTTTTCTATTCAAGAAAACGAGGACCACGGGATGTCTCTCCTGAAGGGCTACAGGTCTATTTGTTTGCTACCAGTCCTTGAGGTCTTGATCAGAAATTCCATAAGACTGATGGTGGAGAGTAAAATAAGAGCAAGGCAATTCTGAAGCATCAGAGGGCAATCAACTACGGACACAATCTCCGCCTATTATTGGAAGAATGCAAAAGAGAGCAGCCCAAATACGCCTTTGCGGTCTTCCTAGGTATAACTGGAGCCTATGACAATGCCTGCTGACCAGCGGTACTAGCGGCTGTACAGGATTTAGGACCCCCCAAGTAAAAGTATATGCCTAGCTGAGGAGGCTAGAGGAGGAAAATATAAACGGGAAAGCCAATGTCAATGACCTAGCAGTCGTGATCCGAGCTGACAGAAAGAGGCTAGTTCAGCCCGAAACCATAAGAGCTGTTCAGGTAGTTGACAGATGGTATGACAAAGTTAAAATGAATTTGGCACACGACAAGATCACAGCGCTGATCATGAAAGGCAAGTTTTACAGGGCACATCCTCCTAGGGCATCAGTAGGTGGATCCAACTTAATCTTTAAAGACTCGGTGACTTACTGGGGAGTGGCTCTGGGAAGGTTACAACACCATAACATCACACCATTGCGACTGAAGATCAACAATGCCATTAACATTCTGGCCTTGTTTTCTAGAAACAGGTGTGTAATTACGTTCCACACATCACAGCGGGATCTACAAGGCATGCGGATTAGCTGTTATTAATTATAGAGCTCCCAGCTGGAGGGTGCTTGTGAAAAAGGGACACATTGCTGCCCTCTTGAGATTGCAAAGGACCTTAAACTTGCGAACCACGAAAGGCTATAGAACAATCTCAAATAATGCACTCAGCAGCAAGTACTCCACCCATTGATCTTCTATTAATGGCCAATATATTTTTTTGGACAGTGCTAAAAGGTTGTGAACTGCCGAGTTTTTCAACAGAGGTACACAGAGCACTAATTGAGATGGGTAGAAAGGGGCCTATGGGCTTATAAAAGAAGTCCTCTATGAGCTAGTCATAAGGGAATGGGAGAGAACATGGCACCAGACGGACAAAGAAGAGAGGGAGGGGGAGAGGAAAAGGGACTAATATGGGAGGGGAATTAGTATACAGAAATTAGGGTAGGATCAGCCCCTTTCCTCAAATGATTCCCTGATATCGAGACGTTTGTGTCAAATCCTGCAAGGAAGATCAACAAGCAAAATCAGAGGCAAATAAAAACAAAAGTACAGAGGCTCACTGAGATTATAGAAATCCTGTTCAAACAAGTACGAGCACTTCTTCCACTGTTAAAGGCCACAGGAGATATGGATGATACTCCTCTAACTTACAAGAAAAGGGGAGACAACAACGAAATAGCAAAAGATGTAGTACAGATAATAAAGCCGGAGATAGCAGCAATGGTAGAGAGCCTGTAACAATCTCATCGAGCAAATTCATGAAACGTTGAACACAGCAAGTATATATGAAACCACAAAAATGAAGGAAAGGAGCATTGATACTGATCCCTTTGCCATCTACAATCAAGTTAAACCTGATCACAAAGGCATCACAATGGCAGAACTGCTGAGTATTCTTGAAAACAGGTATGGAAATAGAAAGAGAGGAAAGTCTCAGTCAGGCACCAAAAGCCTGAAAACCGTTTGCGCTTGGTACAGCCAAGACCACAAAGTGAGAGCATACCCAAATAAGCAAAAACCACCAAAATGCGCAAACCGAGTAAAGGGTTTGCTCAGAGTAATTCAGATTAAGAAGAAGACTGGCAGCAGTAGACAAATGGAGAGATGCAATCCGTGGTAACACAGTTGTAATGCAGGAACCTTCACTGAAGTAGAAGAGATTGGCTTATATCCCACGAAAAGAAAGCCACGTTTATAAATACTGCCCTTGAGAAAGGTCAAAGGTAGCAATTGCTTTTACAGGAAGAGAGTGGAAGGGGCAGGGAAACTTTTCAATGAGTACAGAACTGGTAGTAGCGATGACTGAAAAGAGGCACAGAAACCTTCCATATCACCTCAGCCTATATGACACCTAGCAAAGCCATGTGACGATACTGGACACTATAGAACTATGAGTGGCTCAACTTTGAGAACCCAATGGACTATTAAGAACTACAATTTTTGTCAGAAACTTGATATTAAGGTATTTTGGGTAGCTAGGGGGATGATACCACTCAAACGATGATGCCATCTGACTTTTTTTTTGAACATTTTGCCTTGTCTGAAATAGCTATACCTCGATTATTAAGTGACTCAAGGTTTATTTCAGCTCAATTGTTTTGCAGAAGGGCTATGGAAGAGTTATTAATTTTCCCAATTTGAATAATAATGTGAATAAAACTTCTATAGTATTGGCAAGTCGGAAATTGACCCTCTAAAGAAAATTTCAGTACCTAGACATGGAGCTGTCTTGTTCTAGTTTCAAAATAAGTAAATTACATTGTTAGTCTATTTAAAAATAGTTTTTAATAGCCTAGTCAGATTCTAGTATTGCTCTCGATTTGATCGGAAAAATCTTCTCCACTTAGATGCAAGATTTTAATTACCAATTGAGTATCGTTTATTCGGGAGGTAACAACCATCATATTCCTGCTATATCTCATCCCATCTCAACATTTTGCTGGTCGAGATTGCTTCTACTCTGATGACAGTGGGCAGGCCCAGAGTTTTTGAGATCCGAAGTTGATTAGATACCCAAGTTGTTACTAGGCAAGGATATAGACTTGCTGAAAGAGATAGAAGTTATGCTTTTTGCTAGTTCTGTACCTGAGACTTTATTTGAGAATCGAGTGAAGCTAATTCTTCTTGATCAGTACAGTTTCTTAACTAAGCTTCGTTGTATTACAGCTAGTTTTTTTGTTCATCGATAGTAGTATGTGTTTCTAGCCCAGATAAATGCTATTACTTCAGAATTTGGACGCATCGTAAAGATCTACATCAGTTCAGATTTCAGGACGACCTCTGATATTGTCAACTGGGATGTGTTCAGGTTGTGTCCACTTCCTTTAGAAGATTACATTTTTTATATTTGTTTTTTTATTCCCTTATTTTTATTTTGGAGCTGTTTCCTATCATCTCTGTGGGCTACCTCACAAAATCTCTATAATGGCCCCCTCCTTGAGTGAATAATTTTCTTTTTATTTCTAATATCCTTTTCCAGCACCAATTGTTATTGTGCAAATTGCTATTTGTCATCCTTGTCCTATAGAAACATATGTTTATTTTTGTCGTTTTGGTGCCTATCTTGTTGTTAGTTCAGAAATTGAGCCATTTCAGAGAGTGGTAGGATGAATAATCCTCTCAAAGGACTAAAGGGAACTGGGTAATTGACCTGATAATTTTATCTTTTATTATGTTTTATAAGATCGAGTGGTCTAATAATAGAACATTAGTTTCATTAGTAGCTGTATTGATTTTATTGTACTTTTCTGTTTAGAAATAAGTGATTTTATAATGAATGTTTTAAAAATATGTTTTTTGTACTCAATTAAAATGGAGCTTACAAATATAGTGAATTTGGTGCAAGAGAACTGGAGCTTCAAGCATGAGTCTGTGCTTAGATATCCAAAAAGTTTTGTTCAAAACATATCTATAAATCTCTATATAAAAACCAACTAAGCAAATATAAAATTTATGGACTATCATTGTTTTTTCTTTTTCCTCTTGTTTCACGGTTTGCAATAATCAGATTTTAGAGGGGAAAACAAAGACAAAAAACTAGCATAATTAATAATCAATGATGTCAAATTTCATTTCTCAGTTTTTAGAGAAGATGAAGAAAGCCCAAAGGGGAGATACAAGGACTTCTTGAAAAATTCATGTTTCATAAGTGTCTGCCTTTCCCATAAGTAGAAATACCAAAAAACTTGTGTTGGTTAATAAATAACTCATAAATATGAACATAAAGAAAATTTACATAATTTGGCGTAGCTCCAATGTCATCATATTCGGGTTCAGCCTCATCCCTAACTGAATCATAATTAGCCTTCTTAATGATAGTAGCTGGTCTAGAAGATGAAGCTTGTCGTTTTCCTTCAGAAAGAGCAATTGGGCATTCTGTAATAATTTAAGTTAGATTACATTAATACACCCAAAAAATTAATAATTGATATATATATATATATATATATATATATATATATATATATGGCTATTTATCATATGTATATAATAATATATTTTATCATGTCCTAGAGTTAGTGAATGTCAAAAGAGGTTTGTGACCAAAAAAATACTTGGTTTATGCTCATAGTATTAAAAATTAATAATTAAATAAATTATTAAGAAATCTTAACTCTGTTCATGTTAAGAAGTGTCATAGACCACTTAAAAATATTATTATTCATTTATTAAATCAACTAATTCATGAACCAATCAAATCTATGCTTGACCCACTTCAGTTAGCCTCTATATAAAGAACATTAATAACTCTTAATGCTGATAAATTGGAATTTATTCATTACCGAAATATATCTACATAATACAACAAGGCTCATATATCTCACGTTGAACAAGTGAGGGCAGTTGGTGATAAGGCATACACTATAATTCAAAACTATTAACAATTATATAATAAAAAAATAATAAAAATGAAAGGTCATTTCACAATTTTGCGAATGGCAAGCAGGATCCCCAAGAATGATGTATGCTTCATAATTCAATCGTCATGCTGCAATTAAGAGGTGAGGAGCTTTCCCTTGATGAAACAAAGTCTGTCATGCAGGGACTGTGTAAACTAACCCGATTTAGTTAGTGTAGTTTAAAAATGGATAAATCTATATAATGGTAACACAATAGCACACCAATATCAAGTGAATAAATACCAAGAATAATAGGAAACTTCCCGACAGGAAATGTCTAAAACGTAAACAAACAGGTGTGCCAACTTCTCACTGGAAAGAAAAACCATTACTGAAATATATCAGAATATAATATCAATTTTATTGAAACCTATTTACTATATATACTGTAATTTATAATGGATAAGAATAATTTTTATCTCAATCAATAAAATTTTTGTAGCCCAAGAACTTAAGATGGGGGGGCACCAGAACATATTTGCATTTATGTTGTATAATAAAGGTCTCTTGAAAACTATATAAGGTATATGTATATATATATATATATATATATATATATATATATATACGCATAGATTTGAATGGACCTCATTTTCGCCATCTCCTGGGTAGGATTGATGGACATTTGAAGACATTTTTTGAAAATCGCGTCATGAGTACAATCTCAATAGCTGATTTCCCTTAAGAGAAATCTACTAAAAATGAAAAGAGAGAAATACACAGTGTGTTCAGTTCACGATTTCATGGCCCTGAGTTGCTAGAATTAGCTCACTTTTACCTTTGCTCCATTGCTTTCTCTAGAGGAGCATAGTTTGAAGATTTTTATTTACTTGAAGAAAGGATTGTTCACAACATGACCAATAAATTTTGGAAGTTGAAATAAAATGTTTCATCTTTTAAATCTTTCCTTTCACATTTAATATATGCCAACCTGTTACAACGTTAGAGCAGCGCTCATAACAGCGACTTGAGCAACTCTATCAACTCTGTCCTCTATCTCTCCTCAGATTTTTATAATTTTGCTACTTTTATCATTTATTATGCTTTTTTCATTTAATAATATAGCTCTGGAATTTTTACATGTTAATATAAATATTGTAATAACATGGAAAAAATAAAATAAATAATAGGTGGCTCATTTATTCCCTTGAAGGGTTAAATTTATTATATTGTGTTCTAGAGTGAGCTAGAGTGTTATGAGACAATAGGTTTGCTTCATGTGACCTAAAAAGTACTGACTTTATGCAAAAATTACTAAAAAAAAATTAATAACTAATGGATTATTAAAAATTACCATCTAGTAACATCAAGAAGTGAATTTCATAGACTACTGTAAACAAATTAATTAGATTAATTAATTGTGAACCAATATTTTTTTTACTTGGATTATCTTTTAATTTTAAGGCTGCTATTTAAATTAATAAAAGATTTATTTAAAGGCATATGAACAACTCAAAATGTATATCAATTTGGTTTTTATATGCAACTAGAGTACATAACATTGATTTACAGACCTCGGGTTGACCCATATCTTAAGATTAACATCCCACTGGAGGAGTTAAAGTATTGTATCCAAAATTTCAAGCATAAAAAAGCTCCAGGTATCAATAATATCCATGAAACCTTCAAGAACCTAACTTTAGAACATAATAAAATACATTTACCCACCAAAGCGATTTTTTAAGAGCATACCTTATTTAATTAATCATTTATTATATTTTTCAATTCTATTAATATATATATATATATATATATATATATATATATATATATATATATATATATATTGTGTGTGTGTGTGTCTGTGTGTATGTTGATCTATTATGTAGGTACATATTGATTAAATACGAAAATATATCAAAATTGTATAAATAAATAGGTAATTTACTGTAACTGCTCTCCTACATAGTCGAGTAAAGGATAATAATTATTATGACAACTAGGCTCATGTGGGTGAAATAATGTTTTATAATAGTTTAATTTGAACAACTTTAATAAATAATAAATTTCTATTTCTATTTCAGTCTTGGATTGGTTTCATAAGAGTGTTAAAGAACTTAAACAATAGGAAGAATAGTTCTAGCTCATAACTAGTTCATTAAGGGAGTACCTCTCTCTTTTACTTTTGTAACTACAGGTGTTCCATTCTTCATCATGACTGGTCCTGAGAGTCCAGGAAAACATATGATTGCTAAAAACCAGTGCGAGCTAAACAAAACAAAAAGAATAATAAATAAGTTTCCTGAAATTGCCACAATAATTTATTAAGAAAAAAATTGAAATATTTTTTTTTAAATAAAATTCTTTTTAATTTAAATGAAGCCCCTTTTCTTAAAGTAAAGAACTAATTATTTTAACATTTTAAATAGTTGAAATTTGAATGAATATTCATGATTCTCCCTATAATGCTTTATATATATATATATATATATATATATATATATATATATATATATATATATATCAAGCTCAGATACCCGGTGTTGCCCGGGAATTCATTTGAGGCTGAATAGCGATGGTATTTTTTTGGCAACGCTTTACTTTGCACAATATTTTGACATTTACCCGTCCCAGTGTTTGGGGTCTATACCCATCGTTCCGGTGGATTTGTTAATAATAATATAAATTTTTTATGTAAGACTTCACTGTCCTCCATATTGTCATATTTCCCGTCTTCTGTGCATTATGCATAGATTTGAATTATTAAGGAAAAAATATTAACATTGATTTGAAATATTTTTCCAGGTGAGGTACCTGGTAGTTTCATATTGGAAAGAATTGTTGAGCGTATCAATATTTCTACGCAAATTAATTGCTTCATACATTGTTCCCGACACCATAACTGTATTTTGTTTCTTTGGTGTCTGTTTGTTTGTTACCTTTTCACGCATAAACAGCTGAACCGAATTTTATGAAACTTGGTATGTATATTACTACTAACCCAACTTAGACTTTAGGCTATATTAATTTTCTTTGAGACGAACAGGAGTGGGGGTTATAAGGGAGGCCTGAAATTAAAAATAGCGATATTTCGTTTCCAATTGGCTTTTCGGCATATATGCAGATAACAAAAGTTGTTTACTTTGTTATTTAGAGTAACTTTTGTTATATACACTTTTGATGTATACCGAAGTATAAATGAGTTATAAGCTAAAAACTAAGGCGGGAGCCAACAATTTTATTGGGTACTAAGGATTGAACCGAACAAACACTAAACAAAACTCTGGCTAAACAAAACTAAGCCGGGTAACTTAGCTAGTAATATACATATATATATATATATATATATATATATATATATATATATATATATATTTGTGTGTGTGTGTGTGTGTGTGTGTGTGTGTGTGTGTGTGCGTGCATGCACGCACGTGTGTGTGTATATATAAAGAGCAATATCTTTTACAACCCTTGTAAACTAAACTAAGTATTTCACTTACTGTGAAAGCAATCGTAACACTGTAGTTAGGGATCATTCTAGATATTTCTGATATGGGGCTGAGTTTGATATGTAATCTAAAAGTTAAATGAACCTTTTTTGATACAATCACCTTCCAGTCACACATGACTAAATGTTCGGAGTCTGAGTAAACCAAATTTTTAATAAGAGGAAGAATAAAAATTAAATTTAAAACTTTTCAACTGATCCCCTACTATTTGAATAAAATAACACAATTTAACTGTAATATTGAATTTCTCAGTCATAGTTTTATTTAAAATATAATTATTAATTAATTAATATATCTATATCAGGTGAAACAACATTACTTACACAGAATCAAACACATATCTACCCACTCCTTTACTCAAATCTTATTGCTCTAATATACCTTAAAAACTAAGATTAAATTAAATCAACTATACTTCTAACATGTGATAAACTGTTCAAAAAAGGGATTGACTTCTAAATCCGTCTTTTATTATTTAGTATTGACATAAATTATTCAAGCATATTGTTGAAACTAAACCTAATATCTTTTGTGTTAATGGATGAGAACTAAGGGGTATTAATTAGGTATAAATCGTAATAATAATACAATTTAGTATTAATGACTGTTGAGGCTACAGGATTTGAACATAACTGAACTATAAATTTTGTTATAATATTAATCTAATTTAAAGTAAGTTATGTATTGAAATTTCCATACTTTTTATTTATGGGTAAAAGTATGTAATCCTTATCAAAGATATCGACTCCCTTGGTCCATTTATTAACTCTAGCATGTCTTTTTTCAGCAGAAGACAGCTGTTTTGATGGTCCTGACTGTTCATTATTACTCAACTGTGTCATTTTTTTATAAAAGAATGATGAAAAGATGAATGTTTTTTTCCTTTTTTCTTCACTTAAGGTATTATGGTACAAATACCTGTAAAACACATACAATACAATGTACTTTATTATGTATGATTTCCATGAGCTAAAAGAATACATGCAATGATTGTTCCATGC
Organism: Riptortus pedestris; assembly: GCA_019009955.1. Classification (NCBI taxonomy): domain Eukaryota; kingdom Metazoa; phylum Arthropoda; class Insecta; order Hemiptera; family Alydidae; genus Riptortus; species Riptortus pedestris. The sequence goes on from CM032233.1 coordinate 89,257,716, forward strand.
AAGAGATACTGCAAAACTTTCTGCTTAGCAAGTAAGGATTTAAAATAATAACATTGAAACATAATAAAGTTTACTTACTTTAAATAAAAGTCTACAATTATGTCATTTATAAATTTCTTGTCCATTAAAGTAGAATAATCTTGACCATTTATTGGTATGCCATATCTAATAGGCGGAGGTGGGTAAATTAGAAGTCTAAAATAAAACAATATGCACAAAATAACTAAAATTTTTATATAATCATTATCACATAATGGCAATTCGATAAAAATATAAAAGGTACGTTTTAAAATGTAAATTTATTTTCATTTTTCTTAAAGACCATAATTTAGACCAAATATCCATTAAAATCTTATCAGTTGACCACCTAAGAAAATATAATAAAAAAGAAACTGGAAGTTAGGCATACTTAAAGGAATATACCATCAGAGATTGTTTTATCATATTTTTTATCACCATTATTAATTGAACAATAATAAATATGATTTAGTTCATTATTTTAAAAAAATGCCTATTTATAAACCTGTTCATGAGAACATGTCTCCCACATGCTATCTGGAGGAAAGCCTCACCTCACAGGCGGGTGCTGCATCCTCTGGGATTTGGAACTGTTTCAAAAGCCCTATTTTACTTTATTGCAAACTTTTGTTGTTCTGAATCATTTTATACAAAATGTTACTACTTTTTAGAAAAAAATAGGAGATTTGGTAAAAGAAAAAAATAACATCTCCAATTTTTGAAGTTGCACATTCACTCTATTGCAACGAATAGTTTGAGTAACAGTTGCAACAGGGGTTGACTGGGATTTGTAAAAATTACTTCCAAAATGACACCAAATTTCTCTTTCATTTTCAAAACAATGGACACCAGTATATTGGTGTGTTTCTTCAAATTGATCTCTATCCCCTTTTAATGGATCCTTTCCTCAATGAATTCATTCTCTTTGACCTCTGAAGCACTATCATGTTCTGAAATCTCTAAATCTAGTTCATCAGGAACGTAAGATTGTTCAAAATTTGAATATTCAGGAAAAAGGTGTACAAATCTCTTGGTTCACTAAGATACATTCTGCAAAACCTGATCAGCCATTTTTAAGGTGAAAGGAGGATTATGTAATCTGACAAAAAGTTTTTATAATAATAAAATATAAGTAATTCACACTAAAAAAGAGAGAAGGTAATGCCACAACTAAATATTTTCTCAAATTAGGTGTAATCTCAAACTGGAAGACATTGCTCCTTTTGGTATAGTTCAAATATATTTTTATCAAATCGCTCTTCTGGAGGGACACAGTCTCTAAAGCGGGTATGAAATAACAACATCTATAGGAACAGCTGTCTGAAAGGCGAGGTATGTTTTAGGAAATCATAAATACCTGCTAATAGGGGAGAGTTGTTTTGGAGCTGCTCACTCCTTAACCATAAGGGGAGTAAAAAAATTGAACAAAAGGGGGGCTCTGGTGACTTTTCAATCAAATATGTAAACGCCTAAAAGATGGTGGTCCCACTAATGTGTTGATGTTGCACATTTAAAATCCAGCAATGTTTATTACTGAAAAATGATAATTAAATTAAAGCCAACTGTTGTTGCAACCCCCCCCCCCCTCCTCTATGCCCAAATTTCATTGCTTATGAGAAATAGCTTTTGCCCTTAATTTACCAAAATGTATTTGTCATATTTTTAATAATTTTAATTTCAATAATCAAATTCTCAATAGCCTTTAAAACACCTAAACTCAGAGTAAAATATTTGAAACTTCTTCAAGGAAAGTAAAGGAAATGAAAGGTTCAGTTATTAACCAATTTTTTGTATTCGCTTTAAAAAATATTATAAAACAATATATACATCATTATACTAATAATAAATTCATTTCATTAGTAGACAAATTTTATTTTATTTAAGTAAATAACTAATAATATCTTGACTTAAGAAAAGAAAATTGACAAATAATTTGGAAACGTAAGCATTTGCTAACACTAGGATATCAGTAATATAGGATTAATGTAAATTTAATATGAAGATTTCCATTAAATTAAGATAAGTAGAAAGCCTATTCTGTGAAATGCTAAAAAAAGTCTAGTACTAAAAAGTAATAAAAAATGGGATACTAACGTTTTCGTTTCCTGATTTGGCATCTTGTTCACGCTTGTACTGGGCATCGACCAATGCTGCACCTGTTACATAGCAGTTCAGCAAAAATTAACACAATCATAGTATATACTAACTAAAATTATTAGTTCTTTCTAGGTATAGGTGCATAAAAAAAAATTAAGGAAAAGACAGAAGTAAAATTAGATTAATTACTATGTTTCAATCAAATCTTGATCAGACTAAATTTTTTACATGTATATATCGTGTTCCACCAAATGAACAGTAATGTGAATTTAATTTCACTATGAAGAAGCTCTGGTAAAATGAATGAATGAAAATGAATCAATTCAACAAATATTCATGAAATATCGAGTAACAAATGTCATTTATGTTGCTAAGAAGCAAGCTTTATGTGGTAGAAAGTCCTAAGGGTTGTTGGGATAAAGGGAAATTTAATATACTCCAAGATTGTATAATGTTATTAGTGAAGACCATCATACTTATAGGAAAACTAGAGAACATATTAGATTGTTTTATAATAATACATTTATAGGTGAGAATTCTAAGAGTTTGGATAATAGTAATAACCCTGAAGAATCTCCTGATCATAAGAGTTCTGATAAGACTAAAGAAATGTGAGATGAAGCAACTAATTCAAATATTTATTCAAAATTTGGCAGGCTGATTCGACAACCAAAAAAGATTTTCACATTCTGTTTAAAATTAAAGATGTGTAATTAAACAATATTAATCTTACAAAATATGTATAACGGTAAATGGCAAAATAAATGAGAAAAAATGATGTAAATAACATTAGTATTTTTAAAAAAAGGAAGTATATGGATATTGAATATTTTTCTTTTTAATCTCAGGTAACTAGTTGATGTTGTAGCAGGTCTCGTAATCAATAGCCATAGGTATTTATTTATTATTATTGTTATTATTTTTTTAAAGGAATTTAAAATTTGCAAACAATTCTTCCAGTGTTTGTAAAGTACTTTTATGTCAATAGATAAATCCTGGTGCTTTCTTATTTTCTGGGTGTAAGACTTATGAATATTGTTGTCATTTGGGACAGTGATAATAATGATGCCAGCTGATCCCACCCCCTCTTGTTAAAGATAAGAATATCGGGTTTATTATGATGAACAGTATGACCCATCAATGCTTCATCCCAATAAATTTTTATATTATCTTTTTTGAGCAACGTTTAAGGGATGTAACAACTATAAGAAACCTGATTATCCAGAATGCCGAATTTAGTAGCTATTGCCTGGTGCCATATTTTAGTCACATTATTGTACCTCTATAAATATTCTATTCCTGCCAATATCTTGCAACCTGCAGTAATATGCTGAATCGACTTGTATCTTTTAGTGTACATCCTACACTTATCTGAGGCACGATTCACTTATAGCACATAACTTCTTATAGATCTAGAAATCATTTGGTCCTGGATAGCTATTATTATTATTATCTGTCTTGGGGAAGGTTTTACTCAGATAACTGGGATGGGTCATAATCATAATATAATTTAAAATTATATAACATTTTGGAAACATTTTCTGCAATTAACCTTCAAGAGACTCTTAATTATTGATTAAGGCATTGTTGGTGCTGTAAAAGGTTGGTAATTTGAATCTAGATTACAATCATAAATTTGAAGAGCTCACCCTTTTGTATTTTGTGTACACAACCATGTCACTATTAAGAAAGGTAAACAAATTTATCTTGTGGAAATTACAGCAGACTGCTGCTAAAATGAGTGTTTTCAGAAAATTGATATATCAGGAGCCAGTAGTGAGTGTAGATCAGACTTGACTCAAAGTGTGTGACAAAGACCACCTTGTTCCTGTCCTCTGGCAGCTATCAGACACTGCTTCAGAGAAATCTCCACGTTATATTCAAACGTTTTTCATTTAACAAGAAAAACTATGTCTTCCAGACCTATTCTGGAATAACTGAAGATCATGCGCTACTTTTAAATATCACAGTACATGGTTTATGAGGAGCGTTCTCGATGCCAGCCCTTACATTGAGTCAACAGTTAGCTCTCGCATGTTTTGGCTCAGATAATGCTGATTTGAAATTGGACAATTTCCCTTTCTATAATATTTATTATAGAAGAATGTACATATATATATATATATATATATATATATGTGTGTGTGTGTGTGTGTGTGTGTGTGTGTGCGTGCGTGCGTGTGTGTGTGTGTGTGTGTGAACAATGGCAACAAAATCAAAAATTTGACTGTTTTTACACAATCACTCAAAAAAGGCTCAGAAGATTTCTATAGACTCCTATATTTGTGAGCAAGCTAGCTCAAGATACAACATAGATTATATTAAAATTTGAATTTCCAACTATGAGGGGGGTTACTTTGACGTGAAATTATATATTCACCAATATCTTTGTTATTATTGGTTTTATCTGTATTCTCACAATAGACATTCCATTCTTCACATATAAAACTAAAATATGACTGTAGAATAAGAGCATCTTTCCTGTTAGTGCTTCTGTTAATCAAATATTTATGTTTTGATTGCTCCATAATTGCCATTTGTAAGTAAATGGCTCAGGACATTCCTATGTGTTATGTCATGAAAATGAAGAGATTACTTAGTGCATAAATAAATTCATTCTTTAAATTATCACAATTAAACATTTAACTGGTCAATGACAAAGAATGTTGTAGTACTTTGGAGTAAGCAAGTTTACATCTTTTACTATAGTTTCCCTGCACTATAACAAACATTATTGCTACTCACATCCATAAATGTTTAGCTCATCAGTGAAACCTTCTGTCTTAATGAACATAAGCTATGGCAGTTCACATCCAGGCGGCTGCCTCTCTCTGAGGGAGCTACTAACATTGAAATATCCATGTTAAATACAATTTGTGTGACATTATTCCACGCCATTTAACATATTCTGTATGTCCCCCAGTGATCTTCAACTGGCATCAGTACCAGCATGTTAAAACATTATATGTGTACTACACCGTACGAAAAATTGTGATGTCCACCACCAATGTTAAGAAGCAAAAGTTTAGATGAATTACTGTTTTCCACACTTGCTCACACATACATGAATGAATCCCCCATATACGATGAATGTACACCTTCATCTTTATTCAAATATACCTCCCATGGCCACCATATAGGCCATCATTCTTAATACTATTATTTATATCATGCATACATTTGCAGGAACTTTTAGTTCAATGAATAACCATTCATCAGACAAAACTATTCAGCTTAATCAAGGATTTTAACAAATAATATTTTTCTTAAAAATGAAACTCTCACCTCTTTTGGGGCTGCTCTCACAAGAAAAGTATTTGCTTCATTCGCTGAGAGCTCTTTCATTTCCATTTTGTAGTTATAAAATGTTTTTATAAGGCTTTGTTTCCATTTTGGCATGTTTTCGATTAATAATATTATCCAGCTGTTGGTTGTATCTAAATAAATAAAAAAAAACTGATTTTGTTGAATGAGTAAAATATTTACATATGTAATATTTTTATTAGAACAATGAGTTATTAAATATAAAGAATATGAGGATCACAGAAATATAGGCCTTAATCATTCACAAGGATTTATTTTGGTGGAGCACTTTTAGAGCACACACCCTATTGGCAAACACGACTAAAACATGATGACAATATAAAAATTAAAATTAAAAGTGTGTTATAAAAAACATTTTGAAAACAGATTAAAACAGTCAATAATAAAGAAACATTTGAATGCTGGACTAATACTTAGTTTACAAAATGAACTAGTAAAAATTACTATAAGTAAAAGGTATAAATTATAAGCGTACATTTTAATCAATAAACACATTCGTTCCAAATATATACTAATCTCAAAGCCTATATTACACATTTAAAATTTAAATTGATAATTTAAGCATATATATAACATCATATCAATACACATAGTCACAAATAATAAACCAATACCAAAGACATTTTGCTACATTCTTTAGGTATAACAAGCATTCGATTTCTGGTAAACTCGGCAGTAATATTTTCATTTTCATAGCAATTGTTGATTACTTCTAACAACAACTTATTCATTTCACATCAAGGTTCTTAAGGAGTTCAGCTGGTATCTTATGAACCCCAGTTGCTTTTTTATTTTTTATGCTCTCAGGAGTGTCCTTGAATTCCTTCATCAAACTAGAAAGTTAAAATCTTATTCATCTACATCTCTAGTACTTTGTTGTCAGTAATAATGGAATCGCTGCAAAGTTCTTCTAAGTATTCTTTCAAACTGTCACCTATTTCATTATTATCAAATAGTATTTGCCCATTTTTGTGTTCCACTATATTGGACCTACATTTTGGCTTGAACTGCAAGGATTTGATTTTACTGTACTGTGCTTTATTAGTCCTTCCCAGTTTGGTGTTGCCATCAATGTTTTGTGCCATTTCTTTAGTCCATTTCTCTTATTCTTCTCTGCATTTGTTTATAATCTGGTACTTAAGGCTTTTGTAATTTGTGACATAATTTCAGTTTTAATATTTGATCTAACAATTCAAAATCTCATCTAAGGTACTAGTTTCTATTTACCTGAGATCTCATCTGCAACGAGTGTTAATTATGTTTTTTCTGGCAATGCACCTTTAATTTATTCATATTTTAATGTCTGCAGGTTTCATTTTTCACTTATACGGGTATACTTTGTTTTAGTTGTTCAACCTGATTCTGCACTTAGCCATACCTAATTTAAGGTCACAATCTACTTCTGCTCCTGGATAACTGTAGATGGATTATATTTGATTGTGATATCTTAGTTTAACCAGAATATTACTTATTTTACTACCACCAGAGGGTGATAATAAAATATAAAATAGCTTATATAAACAATACTCATTCCCTTAATGTATATACAAAAAATGTCAGGCTTTTTCATGGAACCCGGAAGTTAAAAATCAAATCTTTGAAATTTGTAAATTTAAATAACATTTCAGGACCCTTATGATTATTCTAAACACAATGTCTTCTAAAAAATTAAGAACAAATAAAGATTATAATGATAATGTTATTAAGATATTAACAAATGTGTTTTGACATCAAAGTAACCCCCCTCTCTTAGTTGACTGGGATAGTATATCAACATTGGATTAGTTGATCCCCAAATATATAAGTCCATAGAAATCTTAGGAACTGTTTTTGAGTGAATGAGTGACAAAAGAGAGGACAGACAGTGAAATTTTTCAATTTTGATGCCACTGTTCTTAGAATGGTCTGATATGTGAAAAAAATGTATGAACACCCCTGTGACTTTAAAAACTTTAATGCATTCTTTATATATATTTTTATATATATATATATATATATATATATATATATATATATATATATATATACAAAAAATTAAATGGACCTCATTTTTGTCATCCTCTAAGTGTGATTGATGAAAACTTGAACACTTTCAAGAATGGAACCGAGCCATGAGTAGTATAACTTTTATAGCCAATTTCATTAATAAAAATTTGCTGAAACAGTGACTTAGCATAGGCCTTATAAATATGTGCAGAAATCTTTCTTTAAACATCTGTACACCAAATATTGACTAATTACCTATTTTGTTTTCAGTAAGTTTTGAGCTTTTGCTGGAAACATTTAATAACCGGTTGATTTTTCCAAATAACTCAGCCTTCAGTTCAAAAATAAATAAAGTTTTTGGACCCTGAATAACAGATCCAAAGAATATTGAAAGCTTTATAACATCTTCTGTATGTATAAAGAGAAATCTTTGTTCTAAAAAAGATACGTTACATTAATTATGTTGACTTCACAATAAGAAACAATGGTAGTCTTACAGTAATAAAACAATTTTACAACAATTTAGTAATAAAACAAACAATCATAGAGGATTTCTATTATAAAAAAGTCCGTCACGCAGGGGCTGCATAAACTAAGCAGATTTCCCACGTGAAGTTTTACAATAGACAAATCTGCATACTGCTAACACTTAACACCACCGTGAGTAAATACAAACGGTAATGAGAAATTGTTAAGTTAATTTTAATAAGCTCCCAATGGAAATGGCTTATGAATTGTAAACAAATAGGTCTGCCAACCACTGAGAACTGAACAGATAGACATATTCTTCACCGGAGTGAAAACCAATTACTGATGTACATCTGAATAAAACACATTAACTTTATTGCAAAGTATTTGCTATATCTATTACTGCAATTTATAATGAATCAGAATAATTTATATTTTAATAACTAAAATTATAGTAGTCCAAGAAATAAAGAAGGGGATGGGGGGGGGGGGGGCATCAACAGAACGTATTTGCATATATCTCACAAAGTAAAAGGTTAGAAGACAAGAAAGGTTAGGTTATACGAGTGCCGAGCAGTTACAGAAACGGCAGAACTAATCCGGAAACTTCCGACAATAGCTGCACACACAACGCACGCACGCACGCACACGCACACACACACAGACACACACACACACAACACATACACACACACACACACACACACACACACACACACACACACACACACACACACACACACACACACACACACACTTAATAAAAATGCAAATATCTCGGTTAATATTCAAGATAGAGAATAAATTTACATAAGAATATTTATAGTAAATTTAATTTGCAATGATTGGTTCTATACAATTTTTTGATCCGACGTACAGTAACGGAGATATTTCGAATTTTCAAAAATCCCCCCCTCCCACTGGTCCGATTTCAGCCGTTTACGAAGTTGATCTTTCTTTTTACATAAAATGATTAAATACCGAGTTTGGTAACGATCAAACAAAAATTGTGCCCGCTAGAGCGTTAACAGACAAATATATATATATATATATATATATAATTTTGAATGGACCTCATTTTCATCATCTCCTGGGTAGGATCGATGGACATTTGAAGAAAATTTTAGAAAATTGTGTCATGAGTACGACCTCGATAGCTCATTTTCCTTAAGGGAAATCTGCTAAAAACCTGAACTATTTTTCCTTAGGAACAACAGAATATGTACACATGTTTTGTTGATTACAGAAAATCCTATAGCATACAAACATATTTTAATTACATTTTTCTTTGAAAGAAGATGATTCTACTTCTGAGATTTCCATGAGCAGTTTTCAAATTCCCTCTCAAGAGTTTTACTAATAATATAATAATAAATACTCTTTTTTTGTCTTTATAATATAGGAACACCGTATTCTCATAAATTGGTGCCCTATTTTTTTTTGTATTATTAAACTGACTTCTAAATATGTTTAGCCAATGTAATTACCATAATAACAAGTTCTTTTTATTAGATATTTTAAGAGAGGAATCCTTTTTAATTTTTTTTTATTTCAAAGTAGTAAGTTCTAGGTTTGATCTCTTGAGGAGTTCAATTAAGTGAGGTGAAACCTCTCAGCAGTGCTAAGATTTTTCAGTAGAAACAAAAAAAATATTGTCAGAGCTGCGTAAACTTAGCAGATTTCCTATAAGACAATCTGATGATTTCAACACTACAAATTATCTATTTCAGCTGTAGTAAGAAGCCTATGTAAACAGGAATATAATACAAGCTGGATATGAGATAACTCAGTTAATTAAAGTTAAAATTGGATGAGTAGAAAAGGGTGTTATTGAAGACTGAATAAAAACATAAAATATCTCATTTAATATTTGAGATACTTATAAAATGATTAGATACATGAACATTTATAGAAATATAGTTTTTTTTTGGCACTGAAGTGGACTTTCTAACTTTCTCCCCGTTCTACTCCACCTCACCTAACTCTGGAATTTTCAACGGATATAAAATCAAATTTTAAAACAATTTTATATCAGTGCTTTTTTTTAAGTCAGAAACATCCTTAAGGCATAAATTGGTAAAAATCACAATAAACCATATTTCTTAAAACTACTTTTTTTTTTATCTTCAGAAAAAAGAATTGTATTTTAAAAAAACCCACTCTTGCAACATGTACTAATTAGCACAATCTGGTCTTCATACTAAGCATAGATGATATCAGGCTTGCCATACAAATCAATCAGATTGGCATTACTTCTGATCCTCCATCTGTGCTGCTCTCTTACAAGGGTTCTTTTTCCCCGACTAGGGGCTTCACTGGTTCTCCTGGATGACAGTCCATGTTTTACTGCCATTTATAACTGTTAGTCTGATGACAATTTTATAAATATGTATATTCGTCTGTCTTAAAGTCAAATAATAGCACAACGTAACCCCTCAAAATGGACACCTTTCTCCAATATCACTCGTATACAACACATCTCAGTGGGGAATTTTCAAATATCCTGAACTTAATGTAATATGGTTTCACCCCTCTGCAACAGACAGCCCTTTAACATACTTGGACAGCAAAATGTTCATCTCTAGAAGATTAATTCACCATTCTGAAAAGACACTTAAAAATCTTAAGAATTAAGAAAACCATATAGAATGGTTTATTTTATGATATAAACATTAATTTATCTTTATAAAATATAATTGTTTTGATTTATTTTCTGTTTGGTGATGTTTTGCATCCTTGAAGATTAGCATTGTTGTTTTTTCCAATATTTTGTTTAGTGTTTTATAATTAAATTTAATAATTATTTTTAATGTATGTTGTTATTCCTAATTGATAATAATGGGTAAATTCAGAATTAAATTCCATAAAATAAATATTTCTGTACATTTAAACTCATGCTGTCCTACATGGAAGTTTTTATTTTTATTCTTCTACATAGTATTTCTGGTTTAACAAAGGATTTGTTTTCTAGAGATCTCAAAGGAAATGCACTTTGAAGTAGGATTACAAAGTTTTCTATGAAGTTTTTACACTTTTTTTTTTTCCATTGCCTCTAGGCGGATTTCATAGAAATCCCCATTCCCCTACTCATCGTGTCCTTTTAGTCCTAATTTGCCTCAGTCTTTTTCGTTCTTTTAACATAGAACATTATATCTAATGGCATGAAAAAATGTCTCATTGTAAAAGAAAAATTGAAATATTGATTTAATTTAAATTCCCTAAGTAAGCAAAGTCAGATATTGAAAACCAGTCTATATAAATAAAATAGTAAAAAAGTCCATCACGCAAGGGCTGCGTAAACTAAGCAGATTTCCCTCATGAAGTTTAGTAATAGATAAATCTACACACTAGTAACATAACATCACCGTGAATATTAAGTGAATAAATACAAACGGAAATAAGACATGTTTCAATAAATTTCAATAACCTGCCAATGGGAAACATTTGAAATGTAAACAAACAGGTCTGCCAGCCTCACACTGGAAAGAAAAACAATTTCTGAAATATAACATACTAATTTTATTAATTAGTACTGTAATTAATAATGAGTCAGAATAATTGTTATCTCATTCAATCAAAATTTAGTAGTACAAGACCTTAAGACAGGGTGGGGGGTCACGAGGATATATTTGCATGTATCTCATATAATAAAGGTCTCTTGAATACAATATTTGGTATTTAAGCTTTGAAAGATGTGGTTTATTATATAATAGAGTATTGTTTATGTAACATGAGTAGAAGTGGGGGTTTGCTGAAGCTAAAAACTTAAAAATGCAAATATGTTGGTTAATATTCACGATAGAGAATAAATGTATATAACAATAATTATAGTAAATTTAATTTGCAATAAGATTAGCTCTATACAATTTTTCGATCCGACGAACAGTAACGGATATTTACGAAAATCCTCCCCCCTCTAAACCCCCCCTCCCCTGGTCCAATTTCAGCCGTTAACGAACTTGATCTTTCTTTTTACATAAACCGACAAAATATTGAGTTTGGTAACAATTATATAATAATTGTGACCGCTAAAGCGGTAACGGACAAATATTATGGGTATATATATATATATATATATATATATAGACACACAGTTTTGAATGGACCTCATTTTCGTCATCTCCTAGGTAGGATCGATGGACATTTGAAGAAAAATTTCGAAAATCGCGTCATGAGTATGACCTCAATAGCTGATTTCCCTTAAGGGAAATCTACTAAAATGCAAAAAAAAAAAAAGATTAAAAATAGAAGTTTTTTAAACACACCACTTGTGGGAAGATTATGAAATGTTATAGTTACACCATTTTCTGTAAAAAAAACTTCTTCAACATCCGTCAATTTGTTTTGTCCAACTCTGACAGACCTCCACTCACATGTTATTTTAGTATCAGACATCCTGGTGGCCATGTCTACTTCCACCTGAAAGAAATTGTCTAATTAAAAGTTAAAAAATAAACAAATAGTTACAAAAACAAAAAATTGTACTAAGTAGGTTCTGACTGTTATAAAACTATGACAGGGGACTATATAAGCACTGAAAAATAATTACTAAAATATTGCAATAATATGTCATTTTCATTTAAAAGACAAAATATTTCAAAGACTAGATAACTTGAACAATAAAATAGGAGATTGGTTTTATTACAAGATCAGGAAGATCTGCCTAAAATATTAAGGTTTTAAAATAGGTAATTGTGGTTGTTGGCTGTGAATTGCTATTTTAACTACATGAATTACTATTACTTTAATGTATACTTAAAGTACTGGTTATTCAAGTGATTGACTTATATTTCTCATCTAAGTAGCACAGTAATTTTAAATACCATAATTTGTTTTCACACAAGCTTTGAGGTTTTGTCATTATTAAAGTAATAATATTAACAGTGAAACTAAAGGATCAAAATTAATTTACAGCAAACATATTTTTATATCCTGAAACACCATTTGTATTAATTCATACATTTTTTTTTTGTGAGCCACTCAATATTGAAGCGTTTTACGTAGAACTATAGATCAATGCCTGAAATCAGGCCAGGGAGAGGGAGTTTTAGAACAGGTGGGGGGGGGGGAGGGTAATTCAGATTAAAATGATATATAACCAATTTTTATAATATCTCAGTTATTATGAATCGGATCAAAAAATGATAAATAATGAATCAGTCACTGTATCAAATGATGTATATGGAATACTCACTACAATCATTGAAAATTCTCACAAGGTGGAGTACATTACGCTAACTTTGCAGTTGCCAGCAGATAACTCAACAACGTATAACAATTTACAGTGAAACTACAAAATCAAATCATCTGAAATTTATACTCTTCAAGCATTGAATTAAATTTTCACTTTCCAATAACCCTACATGTTGGTGGATGCTAGAAGACTGGTGCGAAGTCCGCATCACCCCCTACCGAAGGTCATTGGTGCCTTTCCTACTGCTTTTTTATGAGGCAAATGAATTCTCAATTCAAGATGTGCCACTTTTCTGCTACACCAGGACCGACTCGATCCCTTGCAACCTGAACAATAAATGGGATTTCCTTCAATCTCACATCAAATCCATTTGCCAGAGATGGAGCCATTTTTATCTCCACAGTCTTCAGCTGAGATTGAGATGGTCATAATGATTGACTCCCAATGGGGTCTTAGGTTGAACATGTTCTTTCCCTTGACATTATTAACAGACAATACGATATATTTTTCTATTTATTAGAAGATTAGCTATTGAAATTGTATTCATGAGGTGATTTTTGAAAACCTACAAATTTATCTTGTTGACAAAAATGAGGTTAAATAATAGTAGCTAAGGTATCCAGCTACGATCAGGGAATCATTACATACTGAGTTATGATTCTGATGATGGTATTTTTTTTGGCAAGGCTTTACTAAGTATATTTTTACATTTCTTGTCTTAGTGTTTAGAATTACAACTGAATATTTAGTAAATAAAGTGAATTTATAGAATTTCTTAATCTTGATGAATAAAAAAAATAATTTCCTGATCAATCCCTCTGCACTGATCAAAACATTCAGTACAATATTAATCATAATGATGATAGCATTCATCATTATTATGTACTTTAACCATAGAATACTGTAGCTTTGCTCAGTATTGTTGGGAATATTTAGTCAATTCGTTTTTCAAAACATTATGGGCCATAAAAATCATAATTATGGATAGCATTTTTTTTATTATAATCTGTGTAATATTAAAAATTTCTATTCACCAAAACAATCCTAAACACAATATCTGTAACTATTTTATGTATTTAATTACCATTATTAAAAATATTCTATTACTAGCTGTACCCTGCGCGCGTTGCTACGCCACCAACTAATATACTAAATTACGATAAAGATGTACCTATATAACAAATGTTACCCTAAATATCAAATTAAACATCTTTTGTCATGTGCAGGTTCCACCCAAAAAAAGCAACAATAGGAAACAAAATATTTTATTTCATGCCTCCCTAACATCCCTCACGATAAAGATGTACCTATATAACAAATGTTACTCTAAATATCAAATTAAACATCTTTTGTCATGTGCAGGTTCCCCCCCCCAAAAAAAAACAACAATAGGAAACAAAATATTTCATTTCATGCCTCCCTAACAACCCTCACTTCGGTTCGTTCCTAAAAATGTTAATATAGTTTATAGTCAAACATATAGAGTTTCATAGATTTTGATGTAGTCTTTCGTATCCTATAACATTGTTGACTCCCACTATTGTTTTTGGCGTATAACTCATTTATACTTCGGTATACGAGAAAAGAGTATATTATAAAAGTTACTCTAAATAATAAAATAATCAACTTTTGTTATGTGCATATTTGCCGAAAACCCAATAGGAGACGAAATTTTAGGGGACGCTATTTTTAATTTCAGGCCTCCCTTATAACCCCCACTCCTGTTCGTCTCAGAGAATATTAATATAGCCAGAAACCTAACATGTTTTAGTAGTAATATACATACCAAGTTTCATAAAATTCGGTTCAGCCGTTTACGATTCTATAAAGGACATACAAACAAACATTCATTTTTATATATATAGATAAATTCAAAGAAGAAACTTAGTATTGAACATAGTATGCTTATATATAATTGAAAAACTTAGCATTGAACATAGTTGCACTGTTACGTATAACATATTAATGGAGGATAGTTAATAAATGACACACATAACTTGATACACTTCCCTATCATGTTTAACCCCTTTAACATTGTTTTATTTAAATGATTTATGAAATTTAAACAAATATACATTTCTGAGAATAGTTGAAGGACAATTACATCCGAGGTTGTACCAAAATATCTTAATTTTGTAACAAATGTAACAATTTGTGTATAATACCTTCGTTGTATTGGACCAAAATAAAATTTTCTTTCATTCTGAGAATAACACAAAATTACTTAAAGAGTAAGTATTAAATGCTGTGAAATTCATAATCATGCTAAGTTCAATGAATATTTACATTCTATTTATTTTAACTTTACACTCCATTTCATGTTTAAAGCACTTGCCATCATTAGTTTTGTTATGTGATAAAAATGTATATGAGACAAATTCCTCAAAATCTCAGTGTGTTGAATCCTTAGCTTTTTGGTAACTATTACTATGGCATGCTGTATACTTTTCTTGGGTCTTGCAGAATAAATGTGAATCAGGAGGAAAAAAAAAATAATTAAAAGAAAATCACTCCCTACTCAATCCCCTCTTTCTTATTCAAAACCATGTGGGCAAAGTAAATAATAATCATTGAGAGCATTCATCATTATTAAGCATCATCTTTCTCTTTCCCACCGAAAGCCAACCCTCTCAGCAGATGGAACCCTTGTTGTCCTATAGCCGCCTGTGATTGTCTCTCTATAACTCCTGGTCCTAATTCCATTTAAATTATTGCAACTTCAGCTATTATAAAAATTAAGCCATCAGAATGTTACAATAATTTACTTATCTTAGGAGGGAAATAAATAACTCTGATCAATGTTACCTAACTATGAATTAATTTAGATTAAGAAAGTAAAGATGGGGGGGGGTGTCATAATCTCCTAACTAACCCGATTCATACTTAGAACAATCATACAAGTAATATAACAAAAGTTACTCTAAATAAGGAAATAAACAACTTTCGTTAAGTGAATGTTTGCCAAAAAAAAAAAAAAAAAAAAAATGGAACGAAATATGACTATTTTTCATTTCATACCTTCCTTAGAACTTCTATTCGTTCCTAGAAATGTTAATATTGATTATATTCATGGAAGGGTTAATGCTAACTCATATATAGAGTTATGTTTAGTTTGGTTAAGTGGTTTGTGCCTTATAAAATTGTTGACTATCATTATAGTTTTTAGTGTATATCTCGTTTATACTCTAGTATGGGTTGGTTGGTGCTAACTCAGATATTGAGTTTTGTTAAATATCGTGTAGTCAATTGAGCCCGTTAAATTGTTGACCCCTTTTATAGCATTTAGTATATATCTAATAATTTGCAACAGCAGTGCATACAACCAAGCTACTCTAAATACCTGAATAAAAAAAGTTTAGTTATGTGCCTGTTTGCCAATAAACCAATAGGAAAATGAAAAATAACGTTTTTTTCATCTCAGCCCTCCCTCATAACCTGTTAGTATTTAAAAATATTAGTATAGCCTAAAGTCTATTAGTATATTCTAAATACTAAAATATTAGTATAGCCTAAAGTTGGGTTAGGAGTAATACACATACTAAAGTTTCATAAAATTCGCTTTAGTAGTTTAGGTATGAAAAGGTAACATTGTTGTTATTATTTCAATTCCATGTGCCACAAAACAAGTATTGTGAAATTATATATATATACACACACTAGCGGACCCGGTAGACATTGTCCTGCAATGATATTTCAAGCCATTAGGATATTAAATTTAATAATATTATGTTTAAAACAAAAGCTACTTTACTATATCTCAATTATACTTTGTTATACTACAAAAGTGAATATAACAAAATTTAGTCTAAATAACAAAATAAACAACTTTTATCTGTGCATATTTGCTGAAAAACCAATAGGAAACGAAATATCGCTATTTTTAATTTCAAGCCTCCTTCATAACCCCACTCCTGTTTGTTTCAGAGAATATTCATATCCAGAGCGTCACCCAAACACATACAAAAAAATTCATTCAAATCGATCCAGCCTTTTAGGAGGAGCTCAGTGACATACACGCATACAGTAGAATTATATATATAAAGATATATATATATATATATATATATATATATATATATATACATAAAATACTATCATCATTCAGCCTCAAATGATATCCCGTGCGAAGCTGGGTACCTTAGCTAGTATGTATATAAAATTGTAACCTCTGTCTGTACATTGATTTTTTTTTTGCAAAATTTCACGATAACTTTTCGTTTCACATGTCATAGACACCATAACTGCATTTTGTTTCTTTCGTGTCTGTTTGTTACCTTTTCACGCATAAACGGCTGAACCGAATTTTATGAAACTTGGTATGTATATTACTAATAGAAGATAAGCTATGTTAACATTTCTGTAGACGACACGAGCGGAGGGGGTGGGGGGTTATCCGGGAAGCATATTATCTCATGCACAGTATATTATTTCTTATTTAGAACAACTTTTGATGCATCCACTTTTGTCATTTAACAAAGTATAAACGAGGTATTCGCTAAAACTATAGCGGGGG
Organism: Riptortus pedestris; assembly: GCA_019009955.1. Classification (NCBI taxonomy): domain Eukaryota; kingdom Metazoa; phylum Arthropoda; class Insecta; order Hemiptera; family Alydidae; genus Riptortus; species Riptortus pedestris. The sequence goes on from CM032233.1 coordinate 89,275,316, forward strand.
TAACCAATTGTATTAGTACTAATAAATGTTTATTTGTTATAGGCGAAATAATGTTGTTTTTCGACTTATTGGTAGTTCTATGTATAATTCGTATTAGTGAGATTATAAATCTCAAGCAGAAGAGAAAGTCGCACGGAGGCCCACCCACACAGTTAATTGTATTAACTTATTTCCTGTTAAATGCTGGCACTATTGGAATTTCTTTCTACTTATAACCGACTATTTCTAAACTATGTCTGCTCGGAGTGGGTTTGACAGAAAATATGCTCATTATAGATACTATTTCATTATGATAAATGCTATCCTGTTTGAATTATTCACGGTGTGTCAAACAGTAGAGAGGGATTGATTGGGAACTCATTTTCATTTACTCTTTTTAGTTAAATTTTCTATTCTATAAGTACCCTCAGTTACCCTTATGGAAAAATAATACACCCAGACAGGAAGTATAATTGTACTCATTGAAGCCTTGCTATAAAAATACCCTCAATGATTTCCCCTTAACCTTAACTAGTATATATATATATATATATATATATATATCTATATATACTAGCTCAGATACCCGGCTTCGCCCGGGAATTCATTTGAGGCTGAATGGTATTCTCCAGTGTTTAGGGTTGTTACCCATCGTTTCTGTGGATTTGTTAATAATAAAATTAATTTTTTATGTAAGACTTCACTGTCCTGCATATTGTCATATTTCCCGTTTCCTGTGCATTATTCATAGATTTAAATTTTTAGGGACAAAATATTAACATACATTTGAATTAATTTTTCCAGGTGAGGTACCTGGTAGTTCATATTGAAAAGAATTGTTGAGCAAATTTCTCTAAATAACAAAATAAACAACTTTTGTTATGTGCATATTTGCCGAAACCCCAATGGGAAACGAAATATCACTATTTTCCTCCTCCCTGTCCCTAGAAATGTTAGTATGGTTTATTATAAGGAAGGCGTTAGTGCTAATACACATTCAGAGTGTTTTATTTAGTTTGGTTGAGTCTGTTGTGCTAAATAAAATTGTTGACTACCAATACACTTTTTAGCGTATAACGCCATTATACTTCGGTATACGACGATAGTGTATATAACAAAAGTTTCTCTAAATAACAAAACAAACAACTTTTTTTATGTTTATATTTGTGGAAAAACCAATAGGAAACGAAATATCGCTATTTTTAATTTCAGGCTTCCCTTATAATCCCCACTCCTGCCCGTCCATAGAAATGTTGGTATGGCTTATTATAATGAAGGCCTCACTGCTAATACACATACCAAGTTTTATTTAGTTCGGTTGAGTCTTTTTTGGCAAATAATATTGTTGACTCCCGCTATAATTTTTAGCGTATAACACATTTAAACTTCGGTATATGACAAAAGTGTATATAACAAAAGTTTCTCTAAATAACAAAACAAACAACTTTTGTTATGTGCATATTTGCCGAAACCCCAATAGGAAACGAAATATCACTATTTTTAATTTCAGGTCTCTCTTATAACCCCCACTCCTGCCCGTCCCTACAAATGTTAGTATGACTTATTATAAGGAAGGCGTTAGTGCTAACTCACATACCGAGGTTGGTAGAGTTCGGTTGAGTTTTTTGTGCCAAATAAAATTGTTGACTTCCGCAGTAGTTTTTAACGTATAACTCATTTATACTTAGGTATATGACAAAAGTGTATATAACAATCGTTACTCTAAATAACAAAATAAACAACTTTTGTTATGTTTATATTTGCCAAAAAACCAATAGGAAACGAAATACCGTTATATTTAATTTCTGGCCTCCCTTACAACCCCCACTCCTGCCCGTCCCTAGAAATGTTAGTATCGCTTGTTATAATGAAGGCATTAGTCCTAATACATATACCGAGTTTTATTTAGTTCGGTTGATTCTTTTGTGCCAAATAAAATTGTTGACTCGCGCTATAATTTTTAGCATATAACTCATTTATATTTAGGTATACAACGAAAGTGTATATTACAAAAGTTACTCTAAATAATAAAATAAATAACTTTTGCTATGTGCATATTTGCCGAAAAACCAATAGGAAACGAAATATCGCTATTTTTAATTTCAGGCCTTCCTTATAACCCCCACTCCTGTACGTCTCAGAGAATATTACTATAGCCTAATGTCTAAGTTGGGCTAGTAGTAATATATATACCAAGTTTCATAAAATTCGGTTCAGCCGTTTATGCGTGAAAAGGTAACAAACAAACAAACAAACATACACGAAAGAAACAAAATGCAGTTATGGTGTCTATGACATGTGAAACGAAAAGTTATCGTGAAATTTCGAGAAAAAAATCAATGTACAGACAGAGGTTACAATTTTATATATATATATATATATATATATATATATATATATATATATAATATTTAGATTTATGAGTTGCTAAATTAGACATCCAACTTTGGGACACTAAATAGGATTTATGTGTTCAATGAGAGGGCCTAAATAGAAATGTGAAATATATTTGTTTATGTATCAATGATATGAATATTATCAAGGTGGGCAATTTTATATTTCACTACAACCAATAGGGGAAGGGGTTTACTTGGAAGTCAAAACTTATATTAATTAATGTTGGTTTCATCAGGAAAATTTAATGAACATATTATGTTTATTGAAATAGACCAGAATTCAAATATGACTACCGTTTTAGGGGAAGCCACCATTTTTATCACACTAGATAATAGTTTGGAGATTAAAAGGATTATTTTAGTTGTTGCAATTTTTTTGAGGGGCTTGAGAGACTAAAACTTCTAAAATTTGAACATTTCTAACAAGAAGATGGGGGAGATGTGCATTGGCTACTTAAATTGCTCCAAAAAATCATTAAAATAGAAATAAATAATTACATAAATTTTGATGATTTGTCGGTTCTGCCTTCCCTCATCTTGTTAAAAATGTTCTTGCTTTAGAATTGTTCACCTCTCGTACCCCTTAGAGATATCTGCTTACATTTGCAAATGCAGTTTCATTGATCTAGGGGAATGTATGAGATGAGTGAATGATTCCTTAGTCTTATGATCATTTCACCCTTTGCTGAAGACTGTGGAGATAAAAATGGCCCATCCCTTGCAAATGGATTTGAAGAAGGATTCAAGATGATCCTATTTATTGTTCAGACTGCAAGGGAACGAGCCCTGTCTTTTCTAGTTTTGTGATAAATTTTTATATGTTGTTGGGTTATCTGCTGGTAACTTCCCTACCAAAATGGCTTTATATATAGTTTAAAGTATCTAAACTAAAATTAAGATTACCTCAACAGTTTAAATTATTGTCAACAAATAAATGATAATAATAACTAGATGAAACAGGTTCATATTCAAATAATATGGAATACAATTGCTCTGATAAATCAATCAGAAGTTCTCAAAATAATAAATAAAAAATTGAATTATATGGATAAATTTAAAATGTAATGAGTTGAATTGCATTAATCTATAGTAAAGAAGGCAGTGAAATTAATGATCAATTATTAGTTGATGATGATTGTTATGATTAGTTGGAATATAATGAGTATGATATCAAAATTACAAACACTCCTAAAGGGCGACAATTACATAAGTACATACCAACTATATACCAGAGACAAAAAATAACACTTAGCAATTCTAAACAAATACAATTTATATCAGGACATGGACCTTCAAAAAGTTACTTGTACAAATTTAAACTAACAAACACAAATACATGCAAATGTGACAATGAAACTGAACAGACATATGACCACCTCTTATACGACTGTACATTACTTGATGGACCAAGAACAAAACTCATCAAGTGCATTACCTTACAAAACGGAACTTGGCCGATGGACAAACCGAAACTTTTACTCAAATTCTACAAGGGATTTAATGCATTTATAAAAGAATTGGACACCATTTTGTAGATCTACACCTGGGGATCAGGTTGGCCATGTGAGTTAAAGCATTGCCTTTAATATCACATGGTAAACCTAGAGTGGCATTTTTAGCATATAACTCATTTATATTTAGGTATACAACGAAAGTGTATATTACAAAAGTTACTCTAAATAATAAAATAAATAACTTTTGCTATGTGCATATTTGCCGAAAAACCAATAGGAAACGAAATATAGAGTGGCGAGTTCGATTCCCGCCCTGGGCAGTAGAAATTTATTTGGTGACGGACTCACTAAATAAATTCCTTAGTCCTACCCTGCCTAGAATAGGGCCACCACTCTAGGTTTACAACGCGAGATTAAGACAATATCCTTAACTCATACGGCCAACCTGAGCCCCAATTTTATGACCAACGACATAATGATACAGTAATAGTGTTAACAAGTCACAATTTTCTGAAGAAGTGGATAAGAATTAATTGTAAGCATAGCTCTGGTTAGTTCATAAGCATTGTTTACATTCAGATAGCCAAATCGCCAAGATGAGGGTGCTCCTGTATAAATAAATAAATACATTCAGATAATGTGGTTAGATAAATGATATAAAATGAATATTTTATATTGTGTAGGCTGTTAAAGGTTATATGACTTCATTTAAATCAAATTCTGCTTAATTTCTTTTGAAAAACATACCTGAATGTCAGCTGCTGAAAACGTTACCAACTTAAACCTATATTATATTAATAATAAAAAAAAAATACTGAAGCTAAACGTATTTCAAAATTTTAATCTCAGCAGCCTGGGTTACAACTGTAGAGAAGGGACTGAGACTGTTACATTAGGCACAATGGCGCCCACGGAAGGGAATACACTCTAGATTTGATAAGACCAGTATAGTATATATATATAGTTTGCATAATAATAATTTAAAATTTATATGTGTAAATGTCAATTTTTCTTCATTCCTGGTTTTTATACATATTCATGCGATCGTTTTAACAAAATTCCAACTTAAAATAAAAATGATATTTAGACGTTGAATGTAAATATTTATATCTGTCAACATTGCGATTTTCCACATCAGAATACTCCAAGCTATAGAGTAATTTTAATCGGACTAGAAAATTTCAAATTCACATTTTGCCTAAATAAGAAACTTTTTTTTTTTTTTACAATTGATACAGTAACTCTGATAGAAACCGACAGAAAAGAATGCTGACACACACATCTTAAGGCTGAATCAAGATTGAATTTATTGATTTTTTAAGCTACATAACTTTACTGCTAGTTAAGCAATAAATCTTTTAAGCTTCTCCTACTTTGGTGTGCAAAAGCATGGGGGGGGGCAGTAATTAGCTTGGTCTGTAGAAGAGTTTGCGTGATAGAGCAGGGTCTAGGGCTTAAAAAGAGTATGGAAATATAAAGTCTATGAAAACTATAAAATGGACCGAATATACTGGTGGTGTTGTTGAATGAAGGAGTGTATGTTTCCTAGTTGTAGCACGTTAAACTTCCTGGGAAGGACAGTTATTTACTTGCTGACATCATCCTCAGACTTTGAACCGAAAGTCCAAAGAATTCATACTCATTCCTAATCATCATCACCATAACTCCTTTATTTCGTTTAATAAAGTGTCCTTTCCCTGTTGTAACTCCAGAACCTCAACTGTAATTACTAAATTTTATCTTTTCATGCATTCTACCAGCAGCTGTTGTGGCTCACGTCATAATAACGCCACCGTTAAAAGCCCATGTAAAGGTTAATCAGGGCAACCACTTAATCCTCTTTGTTTACTTTCCGGTCCGGAAAAAACTATGGCTTCTCTAGCCTTCCGTTGTGGCGGTGCTTACTCTAAGTCAGTATATTACACGTACCTTGAGGCAAGCTCTCTCTGCTCTCGCCGTCAACATGCCCTCATTGGCAGTCAATTTTAATGTGCACAATTTGTGAGTTACAGACAATTCGGTTGTGTGAACTGAACTAAAAGGGTTGGGGAACCACTCAACTGCTCGGAGAAGTAAATTAATTATATTGTGCTAGCAGCACAATTATTAATTATGTTACTATTAGTTTCAATAGTTGCTGATTTATTCACTTATTGGCTGCTTAATCAATATTAAGGTTCATCGATTTTCTTGGATAATCATATTATTCACAAGTCTGAAAGTATGAAACGATTAGGTAAACATTACAGCAGTTTCAAGTGGGTGGGAAGAGGCCTTTCAATAAATAACTGTGTGTTGATTTTAGGTGTCCAATTGAAATACAAACAAGGATAACATCCTCTTTTCGGATTTTTCTACCTGGAGCATCCTAGATAATATTGTAGTGGCAGCATTCGTTGCCATGGGAACGTGGTGAGCGTTGCTATGGCAACGGAGCCAGCCAGCTGTGAAGAACAGAAAGTTGTGAAGGCTAGTGTTTTCTTCTGCCTTTCACTCAGTGTACATATGTAGCTCCTTCTTTTGATAATCTTCAAATATGTGTTTGTTACAAACAAATATAAATAGTGCTGTGTTTAGAAAATTTGCATTTATTTAACGCATCTATTTAACATAAGTACGTTAAAGTGATGACCAACCGACGTGATTTTAATATGCCCGTCTCGATCACGTAAGTAGAAAAATAAAGTATGACCTTCATGGAGCATAAGAGTGTTATATAGCCATCTTATTGTTGAAATAACGTCAGCAAATACCTCTTAAGACATCGAAGGCACCTCAGCAGCAAAGGTAAACCCGTAGTTACCCCATTAAACCGACGAAAGTTTTTTTTTTTCCTTCTGTGCGAGCTTACTTTTGATTTTTTTTTAATATATATAATCAACTTACGTGACGATGACGGATCAGACAAAACAGCAACCAGAGCCTCTGGCCCATGAATCCCTGTTCCATCCAGAGGTAGCGACGTTTTCAGGAGCATCATCCCGGTTACCAGCGTTCTATAAGACGAACCCAAAACTCTGGTTCTTACAAGTGGATGCCGTATTTGTCGTATCTAGGGTGACTTCATCCCAATTGAAGTTCCAGGCGGTTGTAGCCAGATTGGAGTTAGACTTTCTGACGCAAGTAGTAGATCTCTTCACACGTGCTTCTGAAGACCCATACAGGCAGCTTAAGAGCGTCTTATTTCTATTTACGGCGAATCGGAAAGTCGTCGAATCAAGAAACTGCTCGAGGATACCCAGCTAGGGCAGTCAGTCCCTTCGCAGCTATGTAGGCAGATGATACAGCTGGCGGGATCTACCTTCAGCGCAGACGTCGTCAGGACAATTTGGCTTATGAATTTACCCCCGCGCATGCAAGGAATTCTGGTTGCCACAATCAGGAGGACGTGGAAGACCAGAGTGGCTGATCGCATTATGGAGGCAGAGCGGCCTGAAGCCTACACTTTTACAACCCCGCGCACTGCCACGTTAATTGAACCCTCAACCAGCTCCAGCAATGACGCCATTCTAGAGGAGCTGAAGAAGCTTTGAACAGAGGTAGTACATCTACAACAGCGATGTAAGTCAGGTAGCAGGCATAGTAGTAGTTCCCCGGAAAGCGGGAACTCGAAGTCTTCAGGCGACGGACTCTTCTTCTTCCACCGCAGATTTGGAGCCAAGGTCCGGAAATGCCAAAACCCTGCCACTGGAAGCCTCGTGAGCAGCAGGAATTTTAGAGGGGCCGACTGATGAAGCGGCAATCGTCGAAGCCCAGCCACAGCGTCGCCTGTTTATTACAGACAAGAGGTCAGGTCTTTCCTTTCTGGTAGATACCGGCGCCCCTATCTCAATCATTCCCCGTAACCCTGGTATCCACCGCACCCCCACTGACTACACACCAACAACACGGCCACCCCTACCTACGGCGAGAAGGAACTCAATCTCGACATCGGTCTCCGGCGCATCTTTCCCTGGACCTTTGTGGTAGCTGATGTTGGTCGTCCCATACTCGGTGAAGACTTCCTGTTCCAACACAGGCTCTCCGTGGATGTTAGCAGCAGAAGGCTCTCCGACCAGCACACCGGTCTCAAGACGATTGAGAGAGTTCCACTGTCTCTGCACCTTCTATCTCCACCATCCCCGACGGTTGTCTTCAATGACAGTGTTGCCATAAACAATTTAAACTAAAATAATTACTGTAATATTAAAGTGGGTACACTGCGAGCAACCTACCAATTACCTTTTAGTTAGTGTGTGAAATTAATCGCGTACCCTCGCAGTCGTATCTATTAGTGCTCCGTTCTTTTTGTCTACTCTACTTCAATTCGTTATTTATTATTCATCCGAAGACTTATCATTTTGTTTTGTTCATTCTTTATTTTTCGACAGTGTGTATTTTTGTTAATTTTTTGTATAAATTACAGTTGACTTATTCCATTCAAGTTTTATCCGTACATTAAATATGTATACTCAGAGGGGGGGGGGGCGAAGTGCCAACAAATAATGGTTTTAGCAGATTTCCCTTAAGGGAAATCAGCTATTGAGGTCGTGTTGATGACGCGATTTTCGAAATTTTTCTTCAAATGTCCGTCGATCCTACCCAAGAGATGACATATATATATATATATATATATATATATATATATATATATATATATATATATATATATATACTAGCTCAGATACCTGGCTTCGCCCAGGAATTCATTTTAGGCTGAATGGAGATGGTATTTTTGTGGCAAGGCTTTAGGTTGCACAATATTTTGACATTTACCCGTCCCAGTGTTTAGGGTCTATACCCGTCGTTGCTGTGGATTTGTTAATAATAAAATTGATTTTTTATCTAAGATTTCACTGTCCTCCATAATGTCATATTTTCCGTCTCCTGTGTATTATGCATAGATATGAATTATTAAGGACAAAATATTAACATAGATTTGAATTAATTTTACCAGGTGAGGTACCTGGTAGTTCATGTTGGAAAGAATTGTTGAGCTTATCAACATTTCTACCCAAATTAGTTGCTTCATACATTCCTCCCGAAAAAATGTGTAAAACAAAAGTCACTCTAAATAACAAAGTAAACAACTTTTGTATGTGCACGCTTGTCGAAAAACAAATAGACCATGAAATATCGCGAATTTTTATTTCAGGCCTCCCTTATAACCCCCACTCCCGTTGGAACCCAATGATTTTAATATAGCTTTAATGTACGGGTTTTTATAACGTACAATAACAAAACTAGAAAGTAATAAGGCACTATAAATTATAAAAAAACAAACAACTGGTCGAAAAATAAAAGATTGAAGAACACTAAATGCAATAAATAATAACAATCGGTTTTTGGATAGATAACAACAAAAATGGTTCGGAGCAGAGTTCACAAATACACAACAAACACAACTGCGAGAGTAAGCGGTCAATTTTACACACTAACTGCAGGATATTATGAGATTGCTCGCAGTATAGCCACCTTAAAATTAGATTAATTGTTTTAGGTTAAATAGTTCCTGGCAACACTGTCACTGAGACCACGTGGCAGCTAGTAGGGGTTAGGTTAAGAGTTGCTACATCACCTCCCCCCAATGACAGAGTCATGGAAGCGGTCAGGAAGTCTAATGGGTCTTATTCGACGAGTCCGGTGAGGTTGTTCCGCTTGTGTGGCTGTGTCATTGGCTGAAGACTGGTTGGAAGGGTGCAGTGTTGTCTGGGGATTCGCAGAGGTCTGCTGTGCTGAGGGGTTGGATGAGGTTTGTTGCGATGAGTCCTGGATGATGTAGGCTGGCTTCAGACGGTCGAGTGAGACGGTTCTTGGTCCCGTAGGAAGTTGGATCTTGAATGTCTTCGGCTGTCGGTCCAGTACCAGATGAGGTCCTGAGTATGGTGGTGTTAGGGGTTGGCGAACTGCATCATCTCGTAGGAACACATGAGTGCAGTTCCTGAGGTCCTTAGGAACAAAGGTTTGGCTGCTGCTGGGACGGTGAGGTGCTAGTCGAAGGTCCTTCATGTGGTCCCTCAACCTCCGCAGGAACTCCTCGGGGTCCTCAGGCCGTTGGTGGCTTGCGAGCAACTCACCAGGGGCTGCCCAAATACCAGTTCTGCTGCACTACTGGTGTTATCATCCCGCACTGCTGCTCTTAGACAAACAAGTACTATGGGCAGCAGGTCAGTCCATCTCGATGAGCCGTTGAGGTGAGCTGTGAGAGCTGCTTTGAGTGTCCTGTGTCACCGTTCAATACAGCCGTTACTTTGTGGATGGTAAGGAGTTGTCCTAGTACGTTTGATCCAAAGAATGTGTGTGAGCTTGCAGAATATTTGACTCTCGAACTGCCGCCCTTGGTCCGTTGTTATTCTAGTTGGGACGCCATAGCGACAAATCCAAGTCCTGTGTAGGGCTCTGAATATCGTGTCTGCACTGATATGTTCAATTGGCTCTGCTTCGGGCCACCGGGTAAACCTGTCTGCCATAGTAAGGCAATAATGTTTGCCGTCCGATGTTGGGAGTGGTCCAATGATGTCTATGTGGACGTGCTCGAAGCGAGCACTTGTGGCAAAGGTTCCCGGGGGCGTGACAGTGTGGCGATGTACCTTAGTCCGCAGACAAGCGACACAAGCACGTGCCCAGGTGGCAATGTCCACATTTATGTTTGGCCAGAAGAATCGTTGGGCAATAAGTCTCCTTGACCCGCGTATACCCGGGTGGCTGAGGTTGTCGATATGAGTAAAAATCGATTCTCTCAATGATGCAGGCAGGTACGGACGGTATCGTCGGATGGATGGGACAAAGTGAGAGCCGACTTGATGTCTTGCTGACGTAGGCGAAATGCAGCGTCTGCTTCCTTGGACCATTCCAGAGCTGTTGCATCGCTCTTCTTGCAGTTGCCTACTAACGAGTGTAGGGTATGCTGGTGTTCGGCTGCGTTTGGTATGAATCGCCTATAATAATTCAGCATTCCCAAGAAACGCCGAAGTCCCTTATTGCTGGGCGAGGAAACTCCATGATCTGGTTAACCTTTGCTGGCAGTGGCTTAATTCCTTGGGCATTCACGAGGAAGCCCAAGAATTCGATCTCGGTCTTGCCAAACTCGCACTTGGTGGGGTTTATTGTTAGACCATGCTCGCTCAGTATTCGGAAGACGTTGTCTAAGTGTGTATGATGTTCGTCCTTGGTACTGGATGATACGAGTATGTCGTCTAGGTACACGAAGACATAGGGTAGTGCCAAAATACTATCCATGAGGCGCTGGAACGTCTGGGCAGCATTACAAAGGCCGAAGCACATTACCAGGAACTCGAGACCGAAGGGTGTGATTACTGCGGTCTTCTTAATGTCTTCTTCTGCTACAGGTACCTGGTAGTACGCCCTGTTCAGGTCAATCTTACTGAAGTAGGTCTTTCGGCTAAGATTGGTGTTGAGAGTCAGTATGTTTGGAACACCGTATCTGTCGGGAACAGTCTGTTCGTTTAGTCGGCGGTAGTCCCCACAAAAATCTTAATTTACTATATGTAACGGACTTGAGTAGGGGCTGTTAGACGGCCTGCAGATGCCTTCGTCCACCATTTTGAGGAATTCCTCCCTTGCAGCCCTGTAACGTTCAGGTGGGAGGCGTTTGTTGCCTTTTCACGCATAAACGGCTGAACCGAATTTTATGAAATTTGGTATGTATATTACTACTAACCGAACTTAGACTTTAGGCTATATTAATATCCTCTGAGACGAACAGGAGTGGGGGTTATAAGGGAAGCCAGAAATTAAATATAGCGATATTTCGTTTCCTATTGGTTTATCGGCAAATGTGAACATAACAAAAGATGTTTATTTTGTTATTTAGAGTAACATTTGTTATACACACTTTTTTCGTATACTGAATTATAAACGAGATATACGCTAAAACCTATAACGAATGTGAACAATTTTATTTGAAACGAAAGACCCAACCGAAATGAATAAAACTCGGTATGTGTATTAGCACTAACGCTTTCATTATAATAAGCCATACTAACATTTCTAGGGACGGGCAGGAGTGGGGGTTGTAGGGGAGGCCTGAATTTAAAATAGCGGTATTTCGTTTTCTGTTCGTTTTTCGGCAAATATGAACCTCACGAAAGTTGTTTATTTTGTTATTTAGAGTAAGTTTTGTGATATTCATTTTTGAATTTTAACGAAGTATAAACGAGATATATACTATAAACTAAAGCGGGAGTCAACTATTTTATTGGGCGCTAACGATTGAACCGAACTTAACAAAGCTCGGTATGTCAATTAGCATTAATTCTCCCATGATTATAAGCTATATTAAAATTTTCAGGTTCGAACGGGAGTGGGAGTTATAGGGAGGCCTGAAGTAAAAATTCACGATATTTCATTTTCTATTTGTTTTTCGGCAATGGTGCACATAACAAAAGTTGTTTACTTTGTTATTTAGAGCAACTTTTGTTTCATTCACTTATGTCGTAAAATGAAGTAAATACGGGAAATAAGCTAAATCTATAGCGAGAGTCGACGATTTTATTAGTACTTATTTAAGTGTTTTTAATATAGGCATATTATGACAAATGATGCTATGTTTTAGCCTTATCTATTTCGATTATTTAGTACTAAGTATGATTCGGATTAGTGAGATTATAAATCCCCCTCCCCCTTCGCCTCATTTATTTATTTTCCCTAGAAAATAACTTTGTTATTTATTTCCAATAGAAATTTAAACTATAAGCGCATTTCCATTATTTAATTTGTATAATGTATTATTTAAAAAAAAAATCGTGCTGAATTTCCTCAAGGAGTGATAGGGGAAGTACTAGGGAATCAAACTCTTTGATTTTGGTTATATAGGTACTATCTTATTTTCTATATCTTCATGTTATTGAAACAAATAAGTACTATCATAACAATTAAACGTTAATGTCATTATGAGAAAAGACAAAATGCTCTTAAACTCGATATCATTGTTTAAAGTATTACTTAGGTTGCAGGGACGGCTACGATCTCTTCCCCTCGACTAGCTTTTTGAATATAATTGAAATTATTTTTAGGGTAACACTATTATTTAATTCCATCAGGTAGATAAATTATTACAATAATATTTTGAATTAATAATTTAAGGAGAAGAGTGTTGATAGCTCTAATACGAGAGCGGAAATAGACGAAGGCTAATAGAGTTAATTGAGTTTACTAATTTCCTGTGAAATGCTGGGCATTACGGGAAGTGATTACCACTGAGATCTACTATTATGAATATAACCTTACGTGCTAAACTATGCTTAAACTATATGTGCTCGGATTGGTTTTTGACAGGAAATATGTTTCATTATTAACGATATTTAATTGTAATAAATACTATCCATGATTATGGTTTGAAGTATTCAAAAAGGTGAGTTAAAAAGTGGCAAGGGATAGATTAGGAACACATTTTTATTTATTCTTCAAATATAAAATTTCTCATTTATAAGTCACCTGCCTGACCCTCACAGCAAAACAATGCGCGCCGACGGGAAGTGTAGTTGTAAACATTGAAGCCTTGCCCAAAAAAATAATATCATCATTCAGCCTTAAATGATTTCCCGAGCGAAGCCGGGTACCTTAGCTAGTATATATATAAAATTGTAACCTCTGTCTGTACATTGATTTTTTTCGCAAAATTTCACGATAACTTTTCGTTTCACATGTCATAGACACCATATCTGCATTTTGTTTCTTTCGTGTATGTTTGTTTGTTTGTTACCTTTTCACGCATAAACGGCTGAACCGAATTTTATGAACCTTGGTATGTATATTACTACTAACCCAACTTAGACTTTAGGCTATATTAATTTTCTCTGAGGAGAACAGGAGTGGGGGTTATAAGGGAAGCCTGAAATTAAAAATAGCGATATTTCGTTTTCTATTGGTTTTTCGGCAAATATGCACATAACAAAAGTTGTTTATTTTGTTATATAGAGTAACTTTTGTTATATACACTTTTGTCGTATACCGAAGTTTAAAAGCGTTATACGATAAAAATTATAGCGGGAGTCAACAATATTATTTGCCAAAAAAGACTGAACCGAACTAAATAAAACTCGGTATGTGTATTAGCAGTGAGGCTTTCATTATAATAAGCCATACCAACATTTCTATGGACGGGCAGGAGTGGGGGTTATAAGGGAAGCCTGAAATTAAAAATAGCGATATTTCGTTTCCTATTAGTTTTTCCGGAAATATAAACATAACAAAAGTTGTTTATTTTGTTATTTGGAGTAACTTTTGTTATATACACTTTTGTCGTATACCTAAGTATAAATGAGTTATACGTTAAAACTTTAGCGGGAGCCAACAATGTTATTGGGCACTAACGGCTGAACCGAACTTAACAAAGCTCGGTATGTCAATTAGCATTAATTCTTCCATAATTATAAGTTATATTAAAATTTTTATGTTCGAACGGGAGGGGGGTTATAAGGGAGGCCTGAAATAAAAATTCACCATATTTACATGTATAAGAGACGGGAAATATAAAAATATCGAAGACAGTGAAGCCTTATCGAACAAATATTCTATTAATACTATTATGCAACCGTGGTTATGAAGAGAGAAGAGTACATTGAAAAGATGCAAAAATTACTTGAGGATGGAACGTACAAAAAACTTCAACATGACCCAACAAATAGAATTAAGAATGAAATAAACAAGGCAGTGAAAGCCACTTCTACGATCAAGAAAGAAGAATACAACCGTTTAATCAAGTCCGACCCAGTTCCACCCAGACTTTACGGATTACCCAAGATACACAAGGAGGATATTCCTATGAGGCCAATAGTTAATTCGATTGGGTCTGCATGTTACGGAATCTCAAAGTATATTTCGAAGAAAATACAACCAAGTATTGGCCTGACCCCGCACCACATCAAGGATTCATCAGATTTCGTGAGGAAAATCAAAGATATTATGATCGATGAAAACGATCGTCTCGTCAGTTTTGACGTTAAGTCACTGTTTACGAGAATTCCAATTCAAGAAACGTTAAACATCATGAAAGAATTCTTAACGGAAGAAGAAGCCCAGCTAGCCAAAATCTGCCTGCAATCAGCATATTTCTTGTTCAACGGCAATTTCTACCAACAAATGGATGGAGCCAGCATGGGGTCGCCATTAAGTCCAAATGCAGCCGATGCTTACATGGAGAAATTTGAAAAGAAGGCACTTGAAACGGCAAGACTAAAACCGAAAAAATGGTTTAGATATGTGGATGACACGTTCGTCATATGGCCACATGGAGAGAAGACTTTAGAAGAATTTCTGCGGCATCTTAATTCAATACACCTCAACATTGAGTTCACGATGGAGATCGAACGTGAGAGGAAGATTCCATTTCTGGATGTTCTGGTGGAAAGGAAACCAAACGGACAGCTGGGGCATGCGGTTTACAGAAAACCAACACATACCAACAGATACCTACACGCTGGATCTCATCACCATCCAGCACAGAAGAATGGGATAATTCGTACATTGGTCGCTAGAGCTGAGAGAATTTCAGAGCCACAGAACCTCCCAAAGGAAAAACGACACTTGATGACTGCTCTGCTAAAGAATGGCTACGGAAAAGAGGAAATCAGAAATCAATTCAAAAAGAAAAAAGAAAAGAAGACAAGAACAAATGAAGAGGAAATCCGGAAAACAGCCGTAATACCTTTTGTTAAAGGTACGACCGAGAAGATCTCTAGGATACTCAAGAAGCAAGGCATAGAAACAGCATTTGGCACTGACAGGAAAATAGCTCAGATATTACCCAGCTGCAAAGATAAACTCCACACAAAAATCCCGGGGATATACAGCATACCATGTTCCTGCGGCTCAGAATACATTGGCCAGACCGGCAGATTGATAAACACCAGGGTCGCCGAGCACATCAAGAGTTTAAAAAAGTTTCGGACAGAAGAATCAGCCATTGCGGAACATTTCTGGGAAACCAAACACAACATTAAATTCGATGAAGTCAAGGTACTGGCAAAGGTTGACCGTTACCAAGAAAGACTGGTTCGAGAAGCTATAGAAATAGCGAAATGCCCTAACAACTTCAATAGAGAGGATGGATACAGACTCAGCAAACTCTGGAAGCCGGTAATTCCACAGAGACCTCCAAAAAGAAACGAAAACGACGGTATAGGCGATGAACGACCACCGGACCAAGTATCCGTAGACACCTGGAAGGGAAGACTCCGCCCAAGGAAACCGGA
Source organism: Riptortus pedestris (assembly GCA_019009955.1). NCBI lineage: Eukaryota > Metazoa > Arthropoda > Insecta > Hemiptera > Alydidae > Riptortus > Riptortus pedestris. The sequence continues at coordinate 89,291,339 of CM032233.1, forward strand.
TAAGACTCAAATATATACCAGAGATGAACTAACAACTCTTCAGTCTCAGAGATAGCCCTGAGGAAGCTAGCAACATGTCTAGCGAAACGTTGGCAACCAATATGAAGACACGGTCAAGACCCGAAGACCTTAATAGTATTAATGACCAGGACCGTGGAAGTCTACGAGTATATTTAAATATTCTATTATTAGAAAATCCACGGCAACGACGGGTATCAATCCTAAACACTGGGACGGGTAAATGTCAAAATATTGTGCAATGTAAAGCCTGCTAAAAAATACTATCACCATTCAGCCTCAAATGAATTCCCGGGCGAAGTAGTAGTAATATACATACCAAGTTTCATAAAATTCGGTTCAGCCGTTTATGCGTGAAAAGGTAACAAACATACACGAAAGAAACAAAATGCAGTTATGGTGTCTACGACATGTGAAACGAAAAGTTATCGGAAAATTTCGCGAAAAAAATCAATGTACAGACAGAGGTTACAATTTTATATATATACTAGCTCAGATACCAGCTAGTATATATATATAAAATTGTAACCTCTGTCTGTACATTGATTTTTTTCGCGAAATTTTCCGATAACTTTTCGTTTCACATGTCATAGACACCATAACTGCATTTTGTTTCTTTCGTGTATGTTTGTTTTTTTGTTTGTTTGTTTGTTTGTTACCTTTTCACGCATAAACGGCTGAACCGAATTTTATGAAACTTGGAATGTATATTACTACTAGCCCAACTTAGACTTTAGGCTATATTAATATTCTCTAAGACGAACAGGAGTGGGGGTTATAAGGGAGACCTGAAATTAAAAATAGCGATATTTCGTTTCCTATTGCTTTTTCAGCAAATATGCCCATAACAAAAGTTGTTTATTTTGTAATTTAGAGTAACGTTTGTTATATGCACTTTTGCCGTATACGGAAGTATAAATGAGTTATACGCTAAAAGCTATAGCGGGAGTCCACAATTTTATTTGGGACAAAAGACTCAACCGAACTAAACCAAACTCGGTATGTGAATTAGCACTAACGCCTTCCTTATAATAAGTCATACTAACATTTCTAGGGACGGGCAGGAGTGGGGGTTATAAGGGAGGCCTGAAATTAATAATAATGATTTCCTATTGGGGTTTCGGCAAATATGCACATAACAAAAGTTGTTTATTTTGTTATTTAGAGAAATTTGCTCAACACTTCATTTCAATATGAACTACCAGGTACCTCTCCTGAAAAAAATAATTCAAATGTATGTCAATATTATCTCCTTATTAATTCAAATCTATGCATAATGCACAGGAGACGGGAAATATGACAATATGCAGGAAAGTGAAATCTTACATAAAAAAATAATTTTATTATTAACAAATGCCAACAACGGGTATTAACCCTAAACACTGGAACGGGTAAATGTCAAAATGTTGTGCAAAGTAAAGCCTTGCCAAAAATATACCATCACCATTCAGCCTCAAATGAATAATAAAATAATACTTTGAATCAACATTTTAAGGAAAACTATGGAGATGCTGGAGCGGAAGGAGGTCGGAGCCTAAACAGTTAATTGAGTTAATTTATTTCCTGTGAAATGCTGGCATTACTGGAAATGATTTCCACTGAGCTCTACTATTACGAATATAATCTAATGTACAAAACTATGTTTAAACTATATGTGCTCGGATTGGTTTTTGGCAGGAAATAAGTTTCATTATAGAGCATATTTAATTGTAATAAATGCTATCCACGATTATGGTTTGAAGTATTCAAAAAGGTGAGTTGGAAAAGTGGAGAGGGATAGATTAGGAACACACTTTTATTTATTCTTCAAAATTAATATTTCTCATCTATACGTCGCCCGCCTGCCGCTCACGGGAAACAATGATTAGGGGCTTATTTTCATTTATTCATATATATATATATATATACTAGCTCAGATACCCGGCTTCGCCCGGGAATTGATTTAAGGCTGAATGGTGATGGTATTTTTTTGGCAAGGCTTTAATTTGCACAATATTTTGACATTTACCCGTCCCAGTATTTAGGGTTAATTCCCGTTGTTGGCATTTGTTAATAATAAAATTAATTTTTTATGTAAGTCTTCACTGTCCTCCAAATTGTCATATTTCCCGTAGACAAATAGACAATGAAATATCGCGAATTTTTATTTCAGGCCTCCCTTATAACCCCCACTCCCGTTCTAACCTAAAAATTGTAATATAGCTTATAATCATGGAAGAATTAATGCTAACTGACATACTGAGTTTTTGTAAGTTCGGTTTACTCGTTAGCGCTCATTGAAATCGTTGACTCCCGCTTTAGTTTATAGTGTATATCTCGTTTATACTTTGTTAAAAGACAAAAATTAATATGACAAAAGTTACTCTAAATAACAAAATTAACAACTTTTGTTATGTTCATATTTGCCGAAAAACGAATAGAAAACGAAATACCGCTATTTTTAAATTCAGGCCTCCCTCACAACCCCCACTCCTGCCCGTTTCTAGAACTTTTGGTATGGCTTATTATAATGAAGGTATCAGTGCTAATATACATACCGAGTTTTATTTAGTTCGGTTGAGTCGTTTGTGCCAAATAAAATTGCTCACTTCCGCTATAGGTTTTATCGTATATCTCGTTTATAATACATTATACGAAAAAAGTGTATATAACAAAAGTTACTCTAAATAACAAAATAAACAACTTTTGTTATGTTCATACTTGCCGAAAAACCAATAGGAAACGAAATATCGATATTTTTAATTTCAGGCCTCCCTTACAACCCCCACTCCTGTTCATCTCAGAGAATTTTAATATAGCCTAAAGTCTAAGTTGGGTTAGTTGTAATATACATACCAAGTTTCATAAAATTCGATTCAGCCGTTTATGCGTGAAAAGGTAACAAACAAACAAACAAACAAACAAACAAACATACACGAAAGAAACAAAATGCAGTTATGGTGTCTGTGACATGTGAAACGAAAAGTTATCGTGAAATTTCGAGAAAAAAATCAATGTACAGACAGAGTTTACAATTTTATATATATACTAGCTCAGATACCCGGCTTCGCCCGGGAATTCATTTGAGGCTGAATGGTGATCGTATTTTTTAGCAGGCTTTACATTGCACAATATTTTGACATTTACCCGTCCCAGAGTTTAGGATTGATATCCATCTTTGCCGTGGATTTGCTAATAATAGAATTATTTGTTCAATAAGGCTTCACAGTCTTCGATATTTTTACATTTCCCGTCTCTTATACATGTAAATATGGTGAATTTTTATTTCAGGCCTCCCTTTTAACCCCCCTCCCGTTCGAACCTAAACATTTTAATATAATTTATAATCATGGAAGAATTAATGCTAATAGACATACCGAGTTTTGTTAAGTTCGGTTCAGCCGTTAGTGCTCGCTAAAGTTTTAACGTATAACTCATTTATACTTAGGTATACGACAAAAGTGTATATAACAAACGTTACTCCAAATAACAAAATAAACAACTTTTGTTATGTTTATATTTGCGGAAAAACCAATAGGAAACGAAATATCGCTATTTTTAATTTCAGGCTTCCCTTATAACCCCCACTCCTGCCCGTCCATAGAAATGTTGGTATGGCTTATTATAATGAAGGCCTCACTGCTAATACACATACCGAGTTTTATTTAGTTCGGTTGAGTCTTTTTTGGCAAATAATATTGTTGACTCCCGCTATAATTTTTAGCGTATAACGCATTTAAACTTCGGTATACGACAAAAGTGTATATAACAAAAGTTACTCTAAATAACAAAATAAACAACTTTTGTTATGTGCATATTTACCGAAAAACCAATAGAAAACGAAATATCGCTATTTTCAATTTCAGGCTTCCCTTATAACCCCCACTCCTGTTCGTCTCAGAGAAATTTAATATAGCCTAAAGTCTAAGTTGGGTTAGTAATAATATACATACCAAGTTTCATAAAAATCGGTTCAGCCGTTAGTGCCCGCTAAAGTTTTAACGTATAACTCATTTATACTTAGGTATACGACAAAAGTGTATATAACAAACGTTACTCCAAATAACAAAATAAACAACTTTTGTTATGTTTATATTTGCGGAAAACCCAATAGGAAACGAAATATCGCTATTTTTAATTTCAGGCTTCCCTTATAACCCCCACTCCTGCCCGTCCATAGAAATGTTGGTATGGCTTATTATAATGAAGGCCTCACTGCTAATACACATACCGAGTTTTATTTAGTTCGGTTGAGTCTTTTTTGGCAAATAATATTGTTGACTCCCGCTATAATATTTAGCGTATAACGCATTTAAACTTCGGTATACGACAAAAGTGTATATAACAAAAGTTACTCTAAATAACAAAATAAACAACTTTTGTTATGTGCATATTTACCGAAAAACCAATAGAAAACGAAATATCGCTATTTTCAATTTTAGGCTTCCCTTATAACCCCCACTCCTGTTCGTCTCAGAGAAATTTAATATAGCCTAAAGTCTAAGTTGGGTTAGTAATAATATACATACCAAGTTTCATAAAATTCGGTTTAGCCGTTTATGCGTGAAAAGGTAACAAACAAACAAACAAACAAATAAACAAACAAACAAACATACACGAAAGAAACAAAATGCAGATATGGGGTCTATGACATGTGAAACGAAAAGTTATCGTGAAATTTCGCGAAAAAAATCAATGTACAGACAGAGGTTACAATTTTATATATATATAGATATATATATACTAGCTAAGGTACCCGGCTTCGCTCGGGAAATCATTTGAGGCTGAATGATGATAGTATTTTTTTTTTTGAGCAAGGCTTCAATGTTTACTACACTTCCTGTCTGGGCGCATTGTTTTCCCGTGAGGGTCAGGCAGGCGGCATACAGAAAAAAAAAATTGTAATTCAAGAATAAATGAAAATAAGCCCCTAATCATTGTTTCCCGTGAGCGGCAGGCGGGCGACGTATAGATGAGAAATTTTAATTTTGAAGAATAAATAAAAATGTGTTCCTGATCTATCCCTCTCTACTTTTTAACTCACCTTTTTGAATACTTCAAACTATAATCGTGGATAGCATTTATTAAAATTAAATATCCTCTATAATGAAACTTATTTCCTGTTAAAACCCAATTCGAGCTCGTATAGTTTAAGCATGGTTTTGTAATTAGATTATATTCGTAATAGTAGAGCGCAGTGGAAATCATTTCACAGGAAATAAGTTAACTCGATTAACTGTTTAGGCTCCGGCATCTCCATAGTTTTCCTTAAAATATTGATTCGAAGTATTATTTTAATAATTTATCTACCTGATGGAATTAAATAATAGTATTATCCTAAAAATAATTTCATTTATATTAAAAATATAGATGAGGGGAAGAGAACGTAGCCCTCCCTGCAAAATAAGTAGTACTTTAAAACATATCAAATTTAAATGGATATTGTCTTTTTTCATAATAACATTACCATTAACGTCTAATTGTTATGATGGTACATATTTATTTCAATAACATCAAGATATTGGAAATAAGATAATATAATAGCAGAACCAATGAGTATGATCCCATAACTTCCGCTATCACTCTTTGTGCCAATCCAGCATGACTTTGTTTAAATAATACATTAGACAAATTAAATAACGGAAAAGCTCTTATAGTTTACATTTCTATTGGAAATAAATAGCAATGTTATTTACTAGGAAAAATAAATAAATGAGAAGGGGACGACGGAGATATATAACCTCACTAATCCGAATCATATATAGAGTTATCATATGTGACTAAAACAAAATCTTTTGTCATAATATTCATTAATTAAAACACTTAAATAAGCACTAATAAAATTAATGACTCCCGCTATAGTTTTAGCGTATATCCCGTGTTTACTTCATTTTGCGAACATAGTGAATGCAACAAAAGTTACACTAAATAATAAAATAAACAACTTTTATGTGCATGTTTGCCGAAAATCTAATAGGAAACGAAATATCATAATTTTTCATTTCAGGTCTCCCTCATAACCCCAACTCCCGTCCGGACGTAAAAATTTTAATATAGCTTATAATCATGGAAGAATTAATGCTAATTCACATACCGAGTCTTGTTAATTGTTAATTTCGGTTCAATAGAGCACAACAAAATTGTTGGCTCCCGCTTTAGTATTTAGTGTAAATCTCGTTGATACTTTGTTATACGACAAAAGTGAATATAACAAATCTTACATTAAATAACCAAATAAACAACTTTTGTCATGTGCATATTTGCAGAAAAACCAGTAGAAAACGAAATACTGCTATTTTTAATTTAAGGCCTCCCTTACAACCCCCACTCCTGCCCATCCCTAGAATTGTTGGTATAGCTTATGATAATTAAGGCGTCAGTGCTAATACACATACCGAGATTTACTTAGTTCGGTTGAGTCTTTTGTGCCAAATAATATTGTTGACTCCCGCTATAGTCATTAGCGTATAACTCATTTAAACTTCGGAATACGATGAAAGTGTTTATGACAAAAGTTACTCTAAATAACAAAATAAACAACTTTTGTTATGTGCATATTGCCAAAAAACCAATAGAAAACGAAATATCGCGACTTTTAATTTCAGGCCTCCCTTATAACCCCCACTCCTGTTCGTCTCAGAGAAAATTAATATAGCCTAAAGTCTAAGTTGGGTTAGTAGTAATATACATACCAAGTTTCATAAAATTCGGTTCAGCCGTTTATGCGTGAAAAGGTAACAAACAAACAAACAAACAAATAAACAAACAAACACACACCAAAGAAACAAAATGCAGTTATGGTGTCTATGACATGTGAAACGAAAAGTTATCGTGAAATTTCGAGAAAAAAATCAATGTACAGACAGAGGTTACAATTTTATATATATACTAGCTGAGATACCCGGCTTCGCTCGGGAATTCATTTGGGGCTGAATGTTGGTGGTATATTTTTGGCAAAGCTTTACTTTGCACAATATTATGACATTTACCCGTCCCAGTGTTTAGGGTTAATACCCGTCGTTTATGTGGATTTGTTAATAATAAAATTATTTTTTTATGCAAGACTTCACTGTTCTGCATATTGCCCGTTCCCTGTGCATTATGCATAGATTTGAATTATTAATGAGAAAATATTGACATACATATGAATAAATTTTTTCATTTGAGGTACCTGGTAGTTCATATTGAAAAGAAGTGTTGAGAAAATTTCTCTAAATAACAAATTAAACAACTTTTGTTATTTGCATATTTGCCGAATCCCCAATAGGAAATCACTATTTTAATTTCAGGCCTCCTTTACAAATCCCACTCCTGCCCGTCCCTAGAAATAGTATGGCTTATTATAAGGAAGGCGTTAGTGCTAATTCAAATACCGAGTTTGGTTTAGTTAGGTTGAGTCTTTTGTGCCAAATAAAATTGTGGACTCCTGCTATAGGTTTTAGCGTATAACTCATTTATACTTCCGTATACGGCAAAAGTGCATATAACAAACGTTACTCTAAATAACAAATCGAATAACTTTTGTTATGTGCATATTTGTTGAAAAAGCAATAGGAAACGAAATATCACTATTTTTAATTTCAGGCCTTCCATATAACCCCTACTCCTGCCCGTCCCTAGAAATGTTAGTATGGCTTATTATAAGGAAGGCGTTAGTACTAATTCAAATACCGAGTTTGGTTTAGTTCGGTTGAGTCTTTTGTGCCAAATAAAATTGTGGACTCCCTCTATAGTTTTTAGAGTATAACTCATTTATACTTCCATATACGGCAAAAGTGAATATAACAAAAGTTACTCTAAATTACACAATAAACAACTTCGGTTATGTTCATATATGCCAAAAAACCAATAAGAAACGAAATATCGCTATTTTTAATTTCTGGCTTCCCTTATAACCCCCACTCCTGCCAGTCCCTAGAAATGTTGGCATGGCTTGTTATAATGAAAGCGTTAGTGCTAATACACATACCGAGTTTTATTTAGTTTGGTTGATTCTTTTGTGCCATATAAAATAGTTCACTTCCTCTATAGGTTTTAGCGTATATCTCGTTTATAACTCGGTATACGACGAAAGTGTATATAACAAAAGTTACTCTAAATAACAAAATAAACAACTCTTGTTATGTGCATATTTGCCGAAAAACCAATAGGAATCGAAATATCGCTATTTTTAATTTCTGGCTTCCCTTATAACCCCCACTCCTGTTCGTCTCAGAGGATATGAATATAGCCTAAAGTCTAAGTTGGGTTAGTAGTAATATACATACCAAGGTTCATAGATTCGGTTCAGCCGTTTATGCGTGAAAAGGTAACAAACAAACAAACAAAAAAACAAATAAACAAATAAACAAACAAACAGACACCAAAGAAACAAAATGCAGTTATGGTGTCTATGACATGTGAAACGAAAAGTTATCGTGAAATTTCGTAAAAAAATCAATGTACAGACAGAGGTTACAATTTTATATATATATATATATATATATATATATATATATATATATATACTATCTCAGATACCCGGCTTCGCTCGGGAATTCATTTGAGGCTGAATGGTGATACTATTTTTTTGGCAAGGCTTTAGTTTGCACAATATTTTCACCTTTACCCGTCCCACTATTTAGGATTAACACCCGTTGTTGGCATTTGTTAATAATAAAATTAATTTTTTATGTAAGTCTTCACTGTCCTCCAAATTGTCATATTTCCCGTCTCCTGTTCATTATGCATAGATCTCAGTTATTAAGCACAAAATTGTGGTGAAACGAAATATCACCATTATTAATTTCAGGCCTCCCTTATAACCCCCACTCCTGCCCGTCCCTAGAAATGTTAGTATGGCTTATTATAAGGAAAGAGTTAGTGCTAATACACATACCGAGTTTTATTTATTTTGGCTGGGTCTTTTGTCCCAAATAAAATTGTTCACTTCCGCTATAGGTTTTAGCGTATATCTCGTTTATAATTACGGTATACGAAAAAAAGTGTGTAAAACAACTGAGGAAAGAAAGAGGGAGTGAGAAAGGTTCTAGATTACAGGAAGGTCTCCCCACCCGTCCCTGACGCTCCAGGTTAACCAACAGAACATGACTAACGGCTAACTCTCAATTCCGCTAACATTACCTTATATTCAGATTCTATTTTCAATTCTAATTATGTATGTTTAAATACTTTCGTTTTTTGTGAATTAAATGATGTTTTAAACACATTAAAGGATGAAATTACTGACTTCCGATTAATTAATGTTCCAGTGAAAGACAGAGGAAAGGGGGGGGGGGAGTAATATACTTTGCTCCTCATGAAACAGCTACTTGTTTTTAAAATGCTTCATACAATTGAAATGTTCTTGTTTATCGTCATGTTCATAATTGCCGAAAAACCAATAGGAAACGAAATACCGCTATTATTAATTTCAGGCATTCCTTATAACGCCCACTCCTGCCCGTGCCTAGAAATGTTGATATGGTTTGTTATAATGAAAGCGTTAGTGCTAATACACATACCGAGTTTTATTTATTTCGGTTGGGTCTATTGTCCCAAATAAAATTGTTCACTTCCGCTATAGATTTTAGCGTATATCTCGTTTATTATTCGGTATACGAAAAAAGTGTATATAACAAATGTTACTCTAAATAACAAAGTAAACAACTTTTGTTATGTTCATATTTACCGAAAAACCAATAGGAAACGAAATATCGCTATTTTTAATTTCTGGCTTCCCTTATAACCCCCACTCCTGCACGTCCCTATAAATGTTGGTATGGCTTGTTATAATGAAAGCGTTAGTGCTAATAGATATACCGAGTTTTATTTAGTTTGGTTGATTCTTTTGTGCCATATAAAATAGTTCACTTCCTCTATAGGTTTTAGCGTATATCTCGTTTATACTTCGGTATACGGCGAAAGTATATATAACAAAAGTTACTTTAAATAACAAAATAAACAACTTTTGTTATATGCATATTTGCCGAAAAACCAATAGGGAACGAAATATCGCTATTTTTAATTTCAGGCCTCCCTTATAACCCCCACTCCTGTTAATCTTAGAGAATAATAATATAGCCTAAAGTCTAAGTTGGGCTAGTAGTAATATACATACCAAGTTTCAAAAAATTCGGTTCAGCCGTTTATGCGTGAAAAGGTAACAAACAAACAAACATACACGAAAGAAACAAAATGCAGTTTTGGTGTCTATGACATGTGTAAGGAAAAGTTATCGTGAAATTTAGCGAAAAAAATCAATGTACAGACAGAGGTTACAATTTTATATATATACTAGCTGGTATCTGAGCTAGTATATATATATATATCTATATATATATATATATATATATATATATATATATATATATATACTAGCTAAGGTACCCGGCTTCGCCCGGGAATTCATTTGAACCGGAATGATGATGGTATTCTTTCGGCAAGACTTTACTTGGCAAAATATTTTGAAATTTCCCCGTTTCAGTGTTTAGGGTTAGTACCCGTGGTTGGTTTGGAATAGAAAATGAAATATCACGAATTTTTATTTCAGGACTCCCTTATAACCCCCACTCCCGTTATAACATAAACATTTTAATATAGCTTATAACCATGTAAGAATTAATGCTAATTTATATATTCTGAGTTTTGTAGGAATCAGTTCAACCGTTAGTGCCCAATAAAATAGTTGACTCCCGCTTTAGCTTTTAGTGTATATCTCGTTTATAATTTGTTATACAACAAAAGTGAACATATCAAAAGTTTCTCTAAATAACAAAATAAACAACTTTTGTTATGTGCATATTTGCCGAAACCCCAATAGGAAACGAAATATCACTTTTTTTAATTTCAGGCCTCCCTTATAGCCCCCACTCCTGCCCTTCCCTAGAAATGTTTGTATAGCTTATTATAAGGAAGGAGTTAGTGCTAATACACATACCGAGTTTTATTTAGTTCAGTTGAGTCTTTGTGCCAAATAAAATTGTTGACTCCCGCTATAATTTTTAGCGTATAACGCCTTTATAGTTCGGTATACGAAAAAAGTGTATATAACAAAAGTTACTTTAAATAACAAAATAAACAACTTTTGTTATATGCATATTTGCCGAAAAACCAATAGGGAACGAAATATCGCTATTTTTAATTTCAGGTCTCCCTTATAACCCCCACTCCTGTTCGTCTCAGAGAATATTAATATAGCCTAAAGTCTAAGTTGGATTAGTAGTAATATACATACTAATTTTCATAAAATTCGGTTCAGCCGTTTATGCGTGAAAAGGTAACAAACAAACAAACAAACAAACAAATAAACAAACAAACAGACACCAAAGAAACAAAATGCAGTTATGGTGTCTATGACATGTGAAACGAAAAGTTATCGTGAAATTTCGCGAAAAAAATCAATGTACAGACAGAGGTTACAATTTTATATATATATATATATATATATATATATATATATATATATATATAAAACTAGCTCAAATACCCGGCTTCCCTCGGGAATTGATTTTAGGCTGAATGGTGATGGTATTTTTCTGGCAAGGCTTTATTTTGTACATTATTTTGACATTTACCCGTCCCAGTGTTTAGGATTTATACCCGTTATTGGTGTGGATTTATTAATAATAAAATTAATTTTTTATGTAAGAATTCACTGTCCTCCATATTGTTCTATTTCCTGTCTCCTGTGCATTATGCAAATATTTCAGTTATTAAGGACAAAATATTTACATAGATTTGAATTTATTTTTCCAGGTGAGGTACTTGGTAGTTCAAGTTAGAAAGAATTGTATAAAACAAAAACTACTCTAAATAACAAAATAAACAACTTTTGTTATGTGCACGTTCGTCGAAAAACAAATAGACAAAGAAATATTGTGAATTTATATTTCAGGCCTCCCTTATAACCCCCACTCCTGTTCTAACTTAAAAACTTTAATATAGCTTATAATCATGGAAGAATTAATGCTGATTGACATACCGAGTTTTGTTAAGTTAGGTTCAATCGTTAGTGCCCAAAAAAATAGTTGACTCCCACTTTAGTTTTAGCAGATTTCCCTTAAGGGAAATCCGCTATTGAGGTTGTACTCATGACGGAATTTTCGATATTTTTCTTCAAATGTCCATCGATCCTACCCAGGAGATGACGAAAATGAGGTCCGTTCAAAACTGTATATATATATATATATACTAGCTCAGATACCCGGCTTCGCCCGGGAATTCGTTTGAGGCTGAATGGTGATGATATTTTTTTGGCAAGGCTTGACTTTGCTCAATATTTTGACATTTACCCGTCCCAGTGTTATACGGGTTAATACCCGTCGTTTCTGTGTATTTGTTAATAATAAAATTAATTTTTTATGTAAGACTTCACTGTCTTCCATATTGCCATATTTCCCGTTTCTTGTGCATTGTGCATAGATTTGAATTATTAAGGACAAAATATTAACATACATTAAAATTAATTTTTCCAGGTGAGGTACCTGGTAGTTCATATTGAAAAGAATTGTTGAGCAAATTTCTCTAAAAGTTATCGTGAAATGTCGCGAAAAAAATCAATGTACAGACAGAGGTTACAATTTTATATATCTATCTATCTATATATATATAAAATTGTAACCTCTGTCTGTACATTGACTTTTTTCGCGAAATTTCACGATAACTTTTCGTTTCACATGTCATAGACACCATAACTGCATTTTGTTTCTTTCGTGTATGTTTGTTTGTTTGTTTGTTTGTTTGTTACCTTTTCACGCATAAACGGCTGAACCGAATTTTTTGAAACTTGGTATGTATATTACTACTAACCCAACTTAGACTTTAGGCTATATTAAAATTCTCTGAGGTAAACAGGAGTGGGGGTTATAAGGGAGGCCTGAAATTAAAAATAGCGATATTTCGTTTCCTATTGGTTTTTCGGGAAATATGAATATAACAAACGTTGTTTATTTTGTTATTTAGAGTAACTTTTGTTTATATACATTTCTTTCGATACCGATTTATAAACGAGATACATACGCTAAAACCTATAGCGGAAGTGAACAGTTTAATTTGACACAAAAGACTCAACCAAACTAAATAACAACTCGGTATGCGTATTAGCACTAATGCCTCCATTATAATAAGCCGTGCCAACATTTCTAGGGATGGGCAGGAGTGGCGGTTATAAGGGAGACCTGAAATTCAAAATAGCGATATTTCGTTTCCTACTTTGGGTTTTCGGCAAATTGTACATAACAAAAGTTATTTATTTTATTATTTAGAGTAACTTTTGTTATATACACTTTTTTTCGTATACCGAATTATAAAACGAGATATATAAACTAAAACCTATAGCGGAAGTGAACAATTTTATTTGAGACAATAGACCCAACCGAAATAAATAAAACTCGGTATATGTATTAGGCACTACACGTTTTCACTATAACAAGCTATACCAACATTTTCTAAGGGAACGGCAGGAGTGGTGGTATATAAGGGAGGCCTGAAATTAAAAATAGTGATATTTCGTTTCATATTGCATTTTCGGCAATTATGCACATAACAAAAAGTTGTTTATTTTGTTATTTAGAGTAACTTTTGTTATATACACGTTTTCGTATAACCGAATTATAAACGAGATATACGCTAAAAAACCTATAGCGGAAGTGAAGTATATGGGTGGTCTGAAATTAAAAATTGTGATATTTCGTTTTCCTATTGGGGTTTCCGGAAAATAAGCACTTAACAAAAGTTGTTTATTTTGTTATTTAGAGAAACATTTATTATATACTCTATCGTCGTATAATGAAGTATAAAACGAGATATTATAACTCTTAAAACTAGAGCGGGAGCCTATAATTTTGTTGGGGCACTAAAACGATTGAACGGAACTTAAAAAAAAATCTCGGTATGTGAATTATCATTAATTCTTCTAAGATTATAAGCTATATTAAAAATTTTTAGGTTCAAACCCCCCCCCCACCCCCCCCCCCCCCCACCCCCCCCCCCCCCCACCCCCCCCCCCCCCCACCCCCCCCCCCCCCCACCCCCCCCCCCCCCCACCCCCCCCCCCCCCCACCCCCCCCCCCCCCCACCCCCCCCCCCCCCCACCCCCCCCCCCCCCCACCCCCCCCCCCCCCCACCCCCCCCCCCCCCCACCCCCCCCCCCCCCCACCCCCCCCCCCCCCCACCCCCCCCCCCCCCCACCCCCCCCCCCCCCCACCCCCCCCCCCCCCCACCCCCCCCCCCCCCCACCCCCCCCCCCCCCCACCCCCCCCCCCCCCCACCCCCCCCCCCCCCCACCCCCCCCCCCCCCCACCCCCCCCCCCCCCCACCCCCCCCCCCCCCCCCCCCCCCCCCCCCCCACCCCCCCCCCCCCCCCGACGCCCACCGCCCCCCCCCCGGGCCCCCCCCCCCCCCCCCCACCCCACCCCGCCTGCCCCCCCCCCCCCCCCCCCCCCCCCCCACCCCCCCCCAATTTTGTTATTTAAAGAAACTTTTCTTATTTAAAATATCGTCGTATACCGACGTCTTTCCTGGAATGGAAAGTTTTGTTGAAAACAATATTTTGTATTTAACCTAATAATGAGGTGGTTCATGAGATATCAGCTTATTATTAATATGTCCCTAGTAGGAGTGGGGGTTTAATGAAAGCGGAACTCATTACAAAAAATACAAATATCTCGGTTAATACTCATTATACGGAAAAAATGTATAGAACAATATTTATACTAATTGTAATATGCAATAAGATTGATACTATACAATTTTTCGATCCGACGTATAGTAACGGAGATATTTCGAATTTTCGAAAACCCTCCATTCTAAACTCCCCCTCCCACTGGTCCGATTTCAGCCGTTAACGAACTTGATCTTTCATTTTACATAAAACGACTAAATTTCGAGTTTCGTAACGATCAAACAAAAATTGCGACCGCTAGAGCGGTAACAGACATATATATATATATATATATATATATATACCCGGCTTCGCCGGGAATTATTTAGGCCTTATTTCCCAGTGTCGATTATCCCCCACTTTTCATTTGAGGCTGGATGGTGATAGTATTATTTTGGCAAGGCTTTACTTTGCACAATATTTTGACATTTACCCAGTGTTTAGGGCTAATACCCGTCGTTTCTGTGGATTTGTTAATAATTAAATTTGTAAATTCAGGCCTCCCTTATAACCCCCACTCCTGCCCGTTCCTAGAAATGTTAGTATGGCTTATTATAAGGATGGCGTTAGTGCTAATACACATACCGAGTGTTTTATTTAGTTCGGTTGAGTCTTTTGTGCCAAATAAAATATAACGATATACTACTACGACGTCGTATAAATGCGTTATACGCTAAAAATTATAGCCGGAGTCAACAATTTTATTTGGCACAAAAGACTCAACCGAACTAAATAAAACACTCGGTATGTGTATTAGCACTAACGCCATCCTTATAATAGAATGGAGGGTTTTCGAAAATTCGAAATATCTCCGTTACTATACGTCGGATCGAAAAATTGTATAGAATCAATCTTATTGCATATTACAATTAGTATAAATATTGTTCTATACATTTTTTCCGTATAATGAGTATTAACCGAGATATTTGTATTTTTTGTAATGAGTTCCGCTTTCATTAAACCCCCACTCCTACTAGGGACATATTAATAATAAGCTGATATCTCATGAACCACCTCATTATTAGGTTAAATACAAAATATTGTTTTCAACAAAACTTTATTTTACGAGGTACAAACAAATACGTTCTGTTGACCCCCCCCCTCTTTTTTTTCTTGGACTACAAAAATCTGAGTGATTGAGGTAGAAATTATTTTGATTCATTTCAAATTACTCCACTAACTATAGTAAATAATTTCCAATAAAATTGATATTTTAAATTCAGATATATTTCTTTAATTGTTTGTTTTTCCGGTCTATCTATCGATACTGCGCTACAAGGTTGGCTAACCTGTATATTTTCAATCCCGCCGTATTACGTTGTAGGGACTATTAACTTATATTGTAAAATCACTGAGAGATTTCTCATTGCCGTTTGTAATTATTCACTAATATTCAAGGAAGTGTTACCTGTATGTACGAGTATATTTATCTATTGTAAACCTTCACTGGCTAACCTGCTTGTTCCTTAATCATGTGAAAATCTCTTAACCGTCTGAATCGTATTTTGCCCCCGCACCTTTCTATTTTCTTCCCGGATTCCTAAATTTGGAATGGTCGTCATTAAAATTATTCTGGTTTATTATTAATTACAGCACTAGATATAATAAATAGTTATGAATAAAATTTATAACTTATATTCAAATATATTTCCGTAATTGCTTTTATTTCCGGTAAAAGCTGGCTAACCTGATTGTTTACAACTCAGACTGTTTGCTATCAGGAAGGTTCTTACCATTTGAATTGCCCTTTATTTGTTTACTTAATATTCACAGCAGTATTAAGTATTACAAATGATAGATTTTCTGTGGTACTATTTAGTGTTGGTGTAATAAGTGTTCAGAGCGCTGCTATCATTAAAGGTAAGTCCATCTTTTGTGTTCTTGTTCTTTTTTTGAGATTGAATTGTTTTTAATTTAATCTCGGAGCCTAACGGGCGAGAGTTACTTTCCCGCCAAAAGCTAGTTCGGCCGTTTCCTTGACTCGCTTGGCTCTCGTGAAATTTCTCTATTGTAAACTTCACGTGGGAAATCTGCTTAGTTTACGCAGCCCCTGCGTGACGGACTTTTATTGTTTATCGCGTTTATAGTTTTTATAGGGCAAAAGTGAATATTACAAAAGATACTTTAACTAACAAAATAAACAACTTTTGTCAGATTCAAATTTGCAGAAAAAACAGTAGAAAACGAAATATTATTATTTTTAAATTCAGGCCTCTCTTACAACCCCCACTCCTGCCCGCCCCTAGAAAAGTTGGAGTGGCTTATTTGCAGATTTCCCTTAAGGGAAAACAGCTATTATAATGAAGGCGTTAATGCTAATACACATACCGAGTTTTATTTAGTTCAGTTAACTCTTTTGTGCCGAATAAAATTGCTCACTTCCGCTACAGGTTTTAGCGTATATCTCGTTTATAATTCGTTATACGAAAAAAGTGTATATAACAGCTCAGAAAAGAAAGGGAGTGAGAGAGGTTCTATAGAACGTTTCACTTCGAGATGGCAGTATGTATTTTCAATGGGGTGCTCTGTCTCCCTCTTGCATATGCCTCGCTAGATAGCTCTGTCCTCCTCCCTCCGTGCGACGTTGCCGCTATATCTCAAAGTTGTCCAATTTTTACGGGAAAAATTCTCTAAAGTTCAGAATTTATCGCTCCATCTGCCTATGCTAAAAATTTATCAAGAAAATAAAATCTGTTTTTGCAATTAATTGTTTTTTGTGCATTTTTTTACATAAAATTTTTAATGGAAATTCTTGTTTCTCTCGTCACTGTGATCTTATTTTTTAAGATATTAGTTTGAAATTCGACATGAAGTTAGTATATATTATCTTTATTCGTAGCAAGGAACAATTTTTTTTTCAACGACATTCCTTTCCATGTTTTTGCCATAATAAAAATAAAAATTGAGAAATCCTATTTTTAAAAAGTAGCCTGCGGGGAATTTCCGTTTTCTATAATTGTTTATTAAGTTTTGTTATACTCCTTTTAAAGAGGACAATTCAAATTTAATTTTGAGCCTCCTCCGAACATTATGGGACGCTGACAACTGATGCAATTAATATTTATATGTTGTGGGAGCGTCGCGGCACGAGGAGAGCTGGACCCCCCCCCCCCGGCTCTCTCCCGCCCGCTCTCCCGTTCTTTCTTATAACTGTCTATTCTACCATGATTATTTAAAAAGCCTCAACTCAGAAATTGTAAATTTTACTGGGAAGCACTTTTTTTATTAATCTATTTTTAATAGTGATTTGAATGTTAATAACTTAAATATATCTTTCAAAATGTAATTTTTCGGACAAAAATTGGAGTTAAATGGCCTTTTATAAACTGAGAGCAAATAGAGGACTGTGAACAAACAGGATTGGGATGATTATTTATAACAATAATATTAATATATATCTTTTAATCCATTAATAATTAATTCATTATAATCATAATTATAGTTGCATAATTAAAAAATAAAACCATTTTAATCAAAGAAAGTCCTAATAAAAATCTTTAATGACCTTCAAAAATGTCTATTGAAAGCAACTTAATTTTAGAGTATCTAATTTCTTAGCCCATCTGCCAAGGAGAATTCCCCGACGCTCCAGGTTAACCACCAGAACATGATTAATTCTCTCAATTCCGCTCACATTACCTTATATTCACATTCTATTTTCAATTCTAATTATGTATGTTTAAATACTTTCGGTTTTTTTGTGAAATTAATTGATTTTTTTAAAACACATTAAAGGAAGAAAATTACTTACTTCTGATTAATTTAATGTTCCGGTGAAAGACAGAAGAAGGGGGAGGGGGTAATATACTTTGCTCCTCATCAAACAGTTACTTGTTTTTAAAATGCTTCATACAATTGAAATGTTCTTGTTTATCGCCATAATATATCATGGTGAGGTAAAATTAAATTAAAAGATTGAATGGTATTAACTTATTCAAACATTGGAATGAATTGCAGGCTACAATATTGTTATTTTTATCTGACCAAGATATATATTGTTACTCTAAATAACAATGGAACAGTTTTTGTTATGAGCATTTTTGTTAATATAGCTTATAATTTAGCAGCAGTTGGTGCAAAGTCAGATGATACTGAGTCATGTTCAGTCGACTGCGCCTAACTAAAGTTGTTTGCGTCTATGTCGTTTATGCTTCCTTATACGACAAAAGTATATATATAACAAAAGTTACTCTAAATAACAAAATAAACAACTCTTATTATGTGCATGTTCTCCGAAAACCCAATAAGAAATAATGGCGAAAATGCAATAGGAAATGAAATATCACTATTTTTAATTTCAGGCCTCCCTTATAACCCCCACTCCTGTTCGTCTCAGAGAATATTAACATAGCCTAAAGTCTAAGTTGGTTTAGTAGTAATATACATACCAGGTTTCATAAAATTCGGGTTTCAAGCCGTTTATGGCGTTGAAAAGGTAACAAACAAAACAAACAAACAAAACAAACAAAACAAACAAACACGAAAGGAACAAAAGTGCAGTTTTTGGTTGGGTTCTATGACATGTGAAAACGAAAAGTTATCGTGAAATATCGCGAAAAAAATCAATGTACAGACAGAGAGGTTACAATTTTATATATATATATAGATTATATATATATATTTAAATATATTACTGACTCAGATACCCGGCTTCGATCGGGAATTCATTTGAGGCTGAATGGTTGATGGTATTTTTTTGGCAAGGCTTTAGTTTGCACAATAGTTTCACCTTTAACACCGTCCCCACTATTTAGGAATAACACAACCGTGTGTTAGCCATTTGTTTAATAATAAAATTAATTTTTTAATTATGACTATCACTGTCCCTCCAAATTGTCATAATTCCCGTCTCCTGTGCATCATTATGCATAGATCTCAGTTTATTAAGCACTAAAATATTGTGGTGAAACTAAATTCCTTATTAATTTCAGGCCTCCCTTATAACCCCCACTACCTGCCCGTCCCTAGATTGTTAGTACGGTTAAATAAAATTGTTCACTCCGCTATAGTTTTACGTATATCTCGTTTATAAATACGGTATACGACGAAAGTGTAATAACAAAAGTTACTCTAAATAACAAAAGTAAACAACTTTTGATATGTTAATATTATATCGGAAAAAACCAATAGGAAAAAACGAAATTATCGCTATTTTTAATTTCTGGCTTCCCTATATCACCCCCACTCCTGCCCGTCCCTAGAAATGTTGGTATGGCTTGTTATAATGAAACCGTTTTAGTGTGCTAATAGATTATACCGAGTTTTTACTCGGTTGAAGTGTTTTTGTGCCATAATAAAATTGTTGACTCCCGCCTATAATGTTTAGCGTGTATAACTCATTTATACTTCGTATTCGAACAAAGTGTATATAACAAAAGTTTACTCTAAATGAAAAAAAATAAATAACTTTTGTTATGTGCATATTTGCCGAAAAACTAATAGGAAACGAAATATCCCTTTTTTTAATTTCAGGCCTCCCTTATAACCCCCCACTCCTGTTTGTCTCAGAGAATACTAATATAGCCTAAAGTCCTCTAAGTTGGGCGTAGTAGTAATATACATACCAAGTTTCATAAAATTCGGTTCAGCCGTTTATGCGTGAAAAGGTAACAAACAAACAACAAACAAACAAACAAACAAAAAATCAAACAAAAAAAAAAACATACAATCAAACAAACAAACATACACGAAAGAAACAAAATGCAGTTATGGTGTATATGACATGTGAAACGAAAAGTTATCGTGAAATTTGGCGAAAAAAATCAATCTACAGACAGAGGTTACAATTTTATATATATATACTAGCCCAGATACCCGGCTTCGCCCGGGAATTCATTTGAGGCTGGATGGCGATTGTATTTTTTTGGCAAGGCTTTACTTTGCACAATATTTTTGACATTTAAACCAGTTCCCAGTGTTTAGGGGTTTATAACCCGTTTGTTCAGCATTTGTTAATAATAAAATTAATTATTTATGTAAGTCCTTCACTGTCCCCTCTCATATTGTCATATTTCCCGTTTTCCCTCCGGTCCATTTATTCATAGATTTTAAATTATTAAGGAAGTAAAATATTTATAATAATATATTACAATTAGAATTAATTATTCCAGGTGAGGTACCTGGTAGTTCATATTGAAATGAATTATTGAGCAAATTTCTCTAAATAAATCAAAATAAACAACTTTTTTTAAGTGTATATTTGCCCGAAACCACAATAGGAAACAGAAATATCACTACTATTTTAATTTCCAAGGTCTCCCTTATAAACCCCCCCACTCCTGCCCGTCCCCTGAGAAATTTATAGTATGGCTTATTATAAGGAAGGCATTAGTGCTAATTACACATATCGAGTTTTATTTATTTCGGTTGGGTCTTTTTGATCCTAAATGAAAATTGTTTCACTTCCGCTATAGGTTTTAGCGGTATATCTCGTTTAATAATTTCGGTATAACGAAAAAAAGTGTATAGAACAAAAAATACTCTAAATAACAACATAAACAACTTTTGTTATGTTTTCATATTTTCCCCGAAAAAACCTATAGGAAAAGAACATATCGCTATTTTTTATTAAGTTCAGCAGGCTTTCCCTTATAACCCCCATCTCCTGCCCGTTCCATAGAAATGTTGGTATGGCTTATTATAATGAAGGCCATCACTGCTAATACGACATAAACCGAGTTTTGAAGTTTGGTTGAGTCTTTTTTGGCAAATAATATTGTATTGACCTCTCCCGCTAATAATTTTTAGCGTATAACGCATTTAAACTTCGGTAAACGGACAAAAGTGTAAATAACAGAAAGTTACTCTAAGAATAACAAAATAAACAACTTTTGTTATGGTGCATATTTGGCCGAAAAAAACAAAAGAAAAAAACGAAATATCGATATTTTTAATTTCAGGCTTCCCTTATAACCCCCAACTCCAGTTTCGTCTCTCAGAGAAAATTAATATAGCCTAAAGTCTAAGTTAGGTTAGTAGTAATATACATACCAAGTTTCATAAAATTCGGTTCAGCCGTTTATGCGTGAAAAGGTAACAAACAAACAAACAAATAAACAAACAAACAAACAAACAGACACCAAAGAAACAAAATGCAGTTATGGTGTCTATGACATGTGAAACGAAAAGTTATCGTATCAATATGAACTACCAGGTACCTCCTTGGTATGTATATTACTACTAACCCAACTTAGACTTTAGGCTATATTAATATCCTCTGAGACGAACAGAAGTGGGGGTTATAAGGGAAGCCTGAAATTAAAAATAGCGATATTTCGATTCCTATTGGTTTTTCGGCAAATATAAACATAACAAAAGTTGTTTATTTTGTTATTTAGAGTAACTTTTGTTATAAACACTTTTTTCGTTTACTGAATTATAAACGAGATATACGCAACAACCTATAACGAATGTGAACAATTTTATTTGAGACGAAAGACCCAACCGAAATGAATAAAACTCGGTATGTGTATTAGCACTAACGCTTTCATTATAATAAACCATACTAACATTTCTAGAGACGGACAGGAGTGGGGGTTGTAAGGGAGGCCTGAATTTAAAATAGCGGTATTTCGTTTTCTATTCGTTTTTCGGCAAATATGATCCTAACAAAAGTTGTTTATTTTCTTATTTAGAGTAACTTTTGTGATATTCATTTTTGACTTTTAACGAAGTATAAACGAGATATATACTATAAACTAAAGCGGGAGTCAACTATTTTATTGGGCGCTAACGATTGAACCGAACTTAACAAAACTCGGTATGTCAATTAGCATTAATTCTCCCATGATTATAAGCTATATTAAAATTTTTAGGTTCGAACGGGAGTGGGAGTTATAAGGGTGGCCTGAAGTAAAAATTCACGTTTATTTCATTTTCTATTTGTTTTCCGGCAAAAGGTGCACATGACAAAAGTTGTTTACTTTGTTATTTAGAGCAACTTTTGTTTCATTCACTTATGTCGTAAAATGAAGTAAATACGGGATATAAGCTAAATCTATAGCGGGAGTCGACGATTTTATTAGTGCTTATTTAAGTGATTTTTTATAGAGCATATTATGACAAATGATGCTATGTTTTTAGGCCTTATCTATTTCGAATTAATTTAGTACTAAGCATGATTCCGGATTAGTGTGATTATAATCTCCTCATCTCACACTCCCCCTTCGCCTCATTTATTTATTTTCCCTAGAAAATAACTTTGTTATTTATTTTCCAATAGAAATATTAAACTATAAGAGCATTTCCATTATTTAATTTGTATAATGTTATTATTTAAAAAAAAAAATCGTGCTGAATTCCTCAAGGAGTGATAGAGGAAGTAGTAGGTGAATCAAACTCTTTGATTTTGAGTTTATATACTATCTTATTTCCGATATCTTCATGTTATTGAAACAAATATGTACTATCATAACAATTAAACGTTAATGTCATTATGAACAAAAGACAAAATGCTCTTAAACTCGATATGATTGTTTAAAGTATTACTTAGGTTGGCAGGGGGCGGCTACGAATCTCTTCCCTTCGAACTAGCTTTTTGAATATAATTGAAATTATTTTTAGTGTAACACTATTATTTAATTCCATCTGGTAGATAAATTATTACAATAATATTTTGAATTAATAATTTAAGGAGAAGAGTGTTGATAGCTCTAATGCGAGTGCGGAAATAGACGGAGGCTAATAGAGTTAATTGAGTTTACTAATTTCCTGTGAAATGCTGGGCATTACGGGAAGTGATTACCACTGAGATCTACTATTATGAATATAACCTTACGTGCTAAACTATGCTTAAACTATATGTGCTCGGATTGGTTTTTGACAGGAAATAAGTTTCATTATAGACAATATTTAATTGTAATAAATACTATCCATGATAATGGTTTGAAGTATTCAAAAAGGTGAGTTAAAAAGTGGCAAGGGATAGATTAGAAACACATTTTTATTTATTCTTCAAATATAAAATTTCTCATTTATAAGTCGCCTGCCTGACCCTCACAGCAAAACAATGAGCGCAATCAACAATCATCATTCATCCTTAAATGATTTCCCGAGCGAAGCCGGGTACCTTAGCTATTATATATATATATATATATATATATATATATATATATATATATAGATATAGATAGATAGATAGATATATGTCTATATGTCTGTTACCGCTCTAGCGGTCGTAATTCTTGTCTTATCGTTACCAAACTTGATATATAATCGTTTTATGTAAAAAGAAAGATCAAGTTCGTTAATGGCTGAAATCGGACCAGAGGGAGGGGGGGGTTAGAGGGGGAGAATTTCGAAAATTCTTAATATCTCCGTTATTATGCGTCGGATCGAAAAATTGTATAGAACCAATCTCATTGCAAATGTAGTGTTCTATAAATGTTTTTATGTACATTTTTTCACTATCTTGATTATTTACTGAGATATTTGCATTTTTTAGTTTTCGGTCTTTAGTAAAGCCCCACTCCTACTCAGCTCATATTTTCAATATTCTATTATGTTATGAATCACTTTATTTGAAGCTTAAATACCAAATATTGTTCTCATTGAACTTTTAAGTTTTGAGATAAATGCAAATACGTGGCGCAGGTGGGAAATCTGCTTAGTTAACGAAGCCCCTGCGTGACGGACTTTTATTTTTTGTCTACTCGCATTTACTATTATGCATGTAATGTTCTGCTCGGATTGGTTTTCGACAGGAAATATTTACATTTAATTTACTTGAATTTAATTATAATGAATGCAATCCATGATTATTGAAGGTGTATCAAACAGTGGATAGGGATTGATTAGGGACTAATTTTCATTTATTCTTCAAAACTAAAATTTCTAAGTAAGTACCCTACCTGTCTCTTACGGGAAAACTATTAGCCCAGATGGGAAGTGTAGTTGTACACATTGTAGCCTTGGCAAATAAAAAATACCATCAACATTCAGACTCTAATGATTTCCGAGCGAAGCCGGGTACTTAGCTAGTATATATATGAAATTGTAACCTCTGTCTGAACATTGATTTTTTTTCTCGAAATTTCTCGATAACTTTTTGTTTCACATATCATTGACACCATGCATTCTGTTTCTTTGGTGTCTGTTTGTTTGTTTATTTGTTTGTTACCTTTTCACGCATAAACGGCTGAACCGAATTTTATGAAACTTTGTATGTATATTACTACTAACCCAACTTAGACTTTAGGCTATATTAATATTCTCTGTGACGAACAGGAGTGAGGGTTATAAGGGATGACTGAAATCAGAAATAGCGATACAGTAGGGACCCGATTAACCGAGTCGATCGGGACCGCTGTTACCTCGATTAATCGAAATTCTCGGTTAATCGGAACCTACTAATACCAGCTGAAAATGTAAGGTTTTTAGAATAAAAACTAGTACCTACCTATAAGTTTAATAATTATATTCATATTTACATTTTTTAATCATAAATTAATAATAGAAGTAGATTGTATGTACATACATGCATATGTAGTATAAAATAACATCGGACACAAAAAAAAATTAATGGAAAATCGGAAAACTATTTTGATTTAAAAAAATCATTTATTGTTGTTTGTTTTAAACAACTGCTTCTATCAGCAGCTGCAGTGTCTCTCCACTTCCTTAACATCATCAGTTCATATGAAGGCACATCACCTCTGCCTTCTAAATAGAGTAGTGACCTGTCAAGTAGGTTGAAACCCTCTTCATGGCTTACTTTCGTGGGGATAGATACCTCGTCTCCTTCAAGCTCTTCTTCGTTAGTTGTTTTCATTATTTCATTAATGATTTCATCTTCCGTTAGGACCGCTAATCTCTTTAATGATTCTTCATTGACCCAATCTGTAACTTCGAAGTCCATTACATCTTGGGAGTTAAGATCTTTTAACAAAGAGCACAACTCCAGATTTGTTGGTGGCTCTTCGTTTGGCTGACTACTATTGGTAACTTCAGGCCATAAGTTTTTCCAGGCTTTATTTATTGGCTTCTTCTAAAAGCTCACACGATGACTTCTTCAATGTAGATCTGCAGTTAGAAGCCTCCTTGGATACACTTTGATAAATATAGTTTTCAATTTGCTTCCTATTCCTCCTCCAGTCACCGACAGCATTTTCACCGACAGCATTTTCACCGACACCATAATCCTGAGCAACTTTTTTTAAAGACTCGCCTTTGTCCAAGCGATGAATTGCTTCTAATTTTTTTTCAAGCGAAATAACCACTCTTTTACGTTTTTTAGCCGGGTTGTGACAAGTAGAGATGTAAATACAATATTCCCGGAACAGGGGAAGGAGGGTTCGACGTGGTGCTAGAGATGCATTTCTCAGAAGGCAATTAACGACTGTCTTAAGCTTCCTTTTAAACCGCTTGCTGAACACCTGCATCCGGCCTAGGGTTTTGAGGGTTTTAAAAAGCTTCATAATCACTTCCAAAGGTTACCGCACCTACTTTTTTTTTTTTTTTTTTTTTTATTTATTTTTTTTTTTTTAAATGTTTGGCACCTCGATTAATCGGGACCTCGGTTAATCGG